>PVIU01004122.1:54075-132325 GCA_004026605.1 Ondatra zibethicus
CTGAAAAAGGTACTGAGCCATGTGGCTAACATAGATAAGGATAATGGGTTAATATAAGCTACAAGAACTAATAAGAAGCCTGGGCTAATGGGCCAATCAGTTTATAACCTAATGTAGACTCTCTGTGTGATTTTCTTTGGGGCTAAACGGCTGGGGGTACCGGGCAGGACTTAAACCCTGACAAGCCTGGCCCTCCTGCTACACAGTATGAACTTCATTCACAGGACTCAGAAGATCCGAGCTAGATCTGACCTCAATGCCTCCTCTGTGAGGACTAATGTTCATAGTCTCAGAAGGAGCTATACAAGCTACCAATGAAGGGAAGCAACCAATAGTTCTACCCAGCTCTGAAGTCTATGAACCACAACAACAAGCAGCATTGGTAAGTTATCCCTAACGTCGCCATAGTGGCACTCATTATCTCGGTGATAACCACCAGCTGCCTACAGCTGTCTAGTTGCACTTAAGGCCTGCTCATCAGTGTGGAAGCAATTCCTGGTATTAGAGATCTGGCCAATTGCCTGTGGCTAGTAAGGTCCCGGGTCTTAGAAGACAACCCACTACCACTGCTTTCCTAGACCAGTATAATTAACTGCATTCTAAATTCACGTCTTTATGCCCATGGGCATGTGTAACTCTCACCCCTCATCAAAGAATGGTTCCATGTGCAGCAGATGGAGACTATAGGAGAGATCCACAATGGGCCAAAATGCAAAGACTCGGTGACTGTGGAGTGCCCAGCCTCAATTGGTCCATCTACCGTTCAATCTCTATACCTCAGGATCAGGACACATCTAAAAGAGAGTATTATGGGAGCCAGAGGACCAGGATGCCTGCTGTGAAAGAGTGTCTTTTAGCTCTAACAAATGCACCCATGAGACCTCAACTACATGGTTGTCTAAACAAGATTCACACAATAACACCAATTGACATGCTGATGTGGATGAGGGACACTTCACAAGGCCACACTTGCAGATGAAGAGCTACAATCAACAGCTGCTTAAGGAGAATCAGTTTTCCCCACAGACAAGACCCTGATGGGTTATCCAATCCCAAGTGGCCAACATGAAACACACGTACATACATGCAGTACTAGATGGATCCATTAGGTTATATACACACACACAAAGAATGAAGAAGTGGTCATGAAATCCAGAGGGCAAGAGGACACAGGAGGGGCTGGATAAATGTGGCAGGGGGTAGGGGAGGAGCAGAAATGGTACAGATATAGTACCCTTGCATCAAATTCTAAAAAAGTAAAAAATTAAATAAAAGATATGGTAACAGGCAGGCATGAAGAATTACGTGGCTTCATGTCTGTAAAATTTTGCCAACCTTTCTGAACTCAGTCTGCCTTCTACTGAGGCTCAATTAGTTAAAATGGGCACATGGTTCAGGTGGAAGCTTCTACAGGACTAACATAAACATTACACACACATATGAGAGATATATATATTCACACACACACATATATATATAATATATATATATATACACACACACACACACACACACACACACACACACACACACACACACCACTTAACTTCAATGGGACCTTTTGTTTTCCTAACAAAATTTTGTTTCTGCATTTTTTTTTTACATTCTTAGCACAAATGAAGGATTCAAACAAATTCCCTTGTTCCTTCAGATTTTTCTTCTCCAGAGTTGTGTTCTGACTTTCACATACCAGTGCATGTGTGCCCCTGCCCCCCACATCATGCATACACATATACAATAATAAAATTAAAAACAAAAAATTAAGTTTCATTTACATAAATGTAACTGTGACATGGAATGCTTTTCTGCCATATATAGATTCATATACAATTATGACTTGGGAACCAACAAGATGATTTGGTGAATAAAGGTACTTACAGCCAAGGCTGACAACCTGAGTTTCATGCCTAGACCTACATGGTAGAAGAACGATTGATTTCTACAAGTTGTCCTCTGTCCTCCACATGCACACAAACAGAGAAACTAATATCTTCAAATAAAACTGTGATTTAGTGCAGCCTTCATTGAAAATAGCTATTTTTAAAGGTACTTAAAAAAACAAACAAAAAAAAAAAACATGTGCTAGCATCTTATCTTGAACGCAAAAAGTTTTCTAGTACACAAACTCAAAACTAGCCTATCACGTGCATAGAAAGGGCACTTCTGATCAGAGTCTGTAATTAACATGCAAGCCAATAATGAAGGCAGGCAAACAACCTACCGAGGCTACTCAAAGACAGTCCTGGCCGTGCTGCTTGATTTTGACATGTCCTTGGACAGTCTATGTGAGAGCTGCCTGGTATGGAAAGGCCTGCCCCAGAGAAACCTGTCGGTGCTCAGTCTCTCGCAAGTACTCCAGCTTCCTGAACTCTGGGTAAGCTGTGCTCATGTAGAGCATGGTGTAGGGATGAAGACTTGAAGCCCGGGCTCAACCACAGCGATGACTGATGCCTGAAGATGAGGAAAATAACTCTCAGTGAAAAACCCTGAGCAGGGAGAACCAGCTACAGTATAATCAGGAAGCTCACAGTAAGCAACCCGAACATGAGGTGGCTTTCACCTGAGGAGGGCTCAGACAGGCAGGCAAAGTGTCATGATCTTCATATGAAGAAGATCATATGACTATGATCTGGAGGAGAGGGGAACCTCCTAGAAAGGGTCAGCTAGCACACAGTTGAGGCTTTGGGAGTCTAATCAGAATGTACAGTGTGTGTGGTCTGAGCACCCCTAGAAAGCATGCTAACTGTGTGTTGGAGAGGGGACTCGGCAGCTAGGACCACTTGCTGGTCTTCAGAGAACTTGAGTTGGATTCCAGCTCCCAAGTCAGGCATCTCACAACTGCTCTTAACTCCAGCTGCAGTTCTGGCCTCCTCAGGTACCGACACTCATGTACACATACTTAAAAAAAAAAAAACAACTTAGAAACCTAAATGGGCAGCATAAACTGGCATTGATGTATTATGTGTTTAAAAGGAGGACATGAATTTGGGGGGTGGGTAAGTAGAGTAGATCTGGGAGGATCCAGGGAGAGGTTTGGGGTGACTATGATCAAAATATATTATATGAAATTCTCAAAGAATTAATAAAAACATTTTAATGTACAAACCACTTTTAGGAAAGGGAGAGAGTAGACAAATATTAAAGAGGAAGGAGGTGAATAAAATAACAATAAGGATGTCTGAAAAGGCCACACAGAATCATACTATTAACTATTTACCTTTTAAAAACTATAATACATATAATTTTGTATATAAATATACATATCTAGTTTATTGAGCTTTCTTCATTTGGGCTGTCCTTCCTCCAAGCACCAAAGACCACTTAACAAAACCCTCATACCAGACATGAGAAGCCTCTTTTGAGATATTGGCCAGGGCTGTCAAAGGGACTCCTAAAATATGCAGCCATTTCTGTTGCCTTTAGTTACTCCCAAGAGGTGGAAGGCAAGTCTCTATTGCAGAAGACACCCCACACTTCAGAAACAAGAGCCCAGAGTTACCTGAGCTGGAACTAACTTCCATACCCCATCCCTAAAGACTAGCTTTCATGGTACCAGAAAGTGTGATGCAAGCTTCCAAAGGAGCGAGGCAACTCCTACACAGCTAGGATGCCTATGAACCACATTGATAAGCCAGCATGGCATGATGACTCTAAAAGTACAGTAGTGGCGAGCGAGACTTGGCAGTAACCAAAAGTTCTCTAATTGGAGTTAAGACCCAATCAGCAAAAGGAAAATCATCCCTGGTACTATGAACCTAAGTAAGTACTCAAGGCAAGTGAAATTATAGTTACTGAAGGAGAACTTACAACCTCTAATTTGCTAAACCAGCATAATCCTTAATAACAGTCTATAAACATTTTTCTTTATGGCCACAGACAAATGTACTTTTCAACCAAGGAAGCTTCTCATTGCAACAGACAGATCCCACCAAAGAAAACCACCCAATTAAAATGTAGAGTTGTGGAGCGATTACCAATGGACACATCCACAAAACACTCCCACAGTTAAGGCTCAGGGGTCATGGAGGGAAATGATTGTAAGAACCAGAGGATCAGAGAGTTTTCTGTGAGATTGCATCTCTGAGTAATCTCAAAAACTACATCCGTAAAGTCTCGGCTCTATGACTGCCCAAACATGCTGAACAGGGATGACACCAATGACCACAACAAAGGGACTGGGAAAAGCCCATGAGGCATCAACCCTACACAAAGAATTAAGGCAACTGAGGAAATGCAGGAGTGGGAGAGGTGGTCCCACTCAGAGAAGAGCACACCAAGTAGTTGTCAGTGATAACTGGTCAGCTCTGAAAACATGCATACAAGTAACACTATATGGACTAAGCAAGATATATTAAGGAGTGGGGTGTGTGTGTGTGTGTGTGTGTGTGTGTGTGTGTGTGTAGTTATGATTAGTGAAAAGGGGGCCATCATTGCAAAGAAGAGTAGGGAGAGGTATGTGGGAGGGTTTGGAGGAGGAAAGGGAAGAGAGAAATGCAATTATATTATAATCTCAAAAATAAAAAAAATTAAACACACAAAAGAAAATGCTGGTAATTCTTAGATTACCAGGAGTACACAAACAAGTCATGAGCTAGTTGCCAATCTTGGATGTATACCAAACCTCTAAGGTATGTTCTACATGCACTGAAAGCTCTGCCTACCACCCCGCCAGCATCCCCTGGATCAGCCACAAAGGCTTACAGATGGTGTTCCCTACTATTCCCAGAGAACTGATGGACTCTTCCTTCCAGATGGGACAAACGTATCATCCCACAGTTGTGGAGAAAAGAACAGATGCGAATACATGTGCTGGTGTAGGAGGGGCCTTCTGTATTTGGGTTGCTTTCATTGGTTAATAAAGAAACTGCCTTGGCCTTTTGATAGAGCAGCCCTTAGGTGGGTGGAGTAGACAGAATGGAAGGCTGGGAGAGAGAAGGCAATGTGGGAGACGCCATGCTTCTCCGGCCCAAGATGGACACTGGCTAGACTCATGCTGGTAAGCCACAGTCAAGTGGTGATACACATTAATGGAAATGGAATGGTATAGGAGGGTCTTTCTGTATTTGGGTTGCTTTCATTGGTTAATAAAGAAACTACCTTGGCCTTTTGATAGGGCAGGACGTAGATAGACGGGGAAAAGAGAACAGAATGCTGGGAAGGGGACAGAGTCAGGGAGAGCCACCCACCATGAAGCTCCCAGGTCAGACATGTTGAATCTTTCCTGGTAAGCCATGACTCGTGGTGACACACAGATTATTAGAAATGGGTAAACGAATATGTGAGAGTTAGCCAATAAGAGGCTAGAACTAATGAGCCAGGCAGTAATTAAATGAATACAGTTTCTGTGTAATTATTTCGGGTATAAGCTAACCAGGCACAGGGAATGCAGCCTGCGCGCTCCTTACTACAATTGGCTGCCCAACATGGTTGACTGACTCAACATAAAATCTGAGGAGCTTCAAAAAGAATACAGAGTTTAACAGAGTTTTTGCTGTTTGCTAGCAGGGTGCCGCAGAGAAAATTTCCTTACCCAGCAGCCACAACAGTAAAAAAAAGCTGCGGCAGTTTTAAAATTCTGGCTTTCTGGGCTATGCTGCAGGCACCATCTCTGGCTCCTGCTGGAGACAGATTATTTGGATGAGATTTCTGGCTAAAGTGCTACGGCTTGCTTGATGGCAATGTGGACTCACTGTGTGCCTGGAACTGTTTACGGCTCAGGGGCACCAAATGACTCTGAAACAGGAGTGGCTCAGACATGCTGAACTGTGCTGATCTCAGGTAGTAACTGTCATAATTATCATAACAACAGTGCAGTTAAGGTTTAGACTGGGCAGGAAACAGGCAGTACCATATTTCTCCTACATGGCACAACTTAAGTTTTTAAGAAGTGCTTAGCATTTTAAGAAATGCTCCTGGATAGTAAAGAATTACAGATTCACAATAGGACAGATTCAGACATAAAAGACCTCTAAATGGGTCACAGTGTTGGATGGCCGTACATAGGCTTGGGAGAGAAAAGAAAGAGTATAGAGAGTCAAAGTTAATGCTTAAAATAAAAAGGTAAAGTCTTTGAAGAGACAGACTACAGATAGTTATAGATTAAAAGAAATAAAAATAAGCCACGTAAAAATGGAAAATCCACAGAATGGCTGGATTATGTATTTTATTGTGTTTTCTTTGAATTTTTGACTGTAAAGGAGCTAAGTACAGAGAGACATTTCATTGTCTGGGCTGCTAAGCTAAACCAGCATGGATATTATAAAGTTATTATTACTTCAAAATTTGGGTCTAAGGTTATGATGCTTTGGAAGAGAGGTTCTTCTTTTGTCTTCACAGAGGATGAGACCCTGTGGATTCCTTCTACACCAATGTGGTTTGATAGACCACGCCCTCCTGAAAGGTCACTGTGAACACCTTCAGAAAATTACTTCACTCAACTGGTGACTGAGATGAACAGGACACACCATGAAAGACCTGATTGACAGTGCCCCCATACAGCAGGAAGAAGTTTGGAGAGAAGTAACTATGCCCATATTCCCAAATATTGTTTATAAATGTTCTTTAAATTTAAATTTAAAGGGGGAGATGATATAGATATGGATAACTTACATTGGTATGAATTTTGCTTTATTGATATAAATTTAAGGTCAATTTTCTTATATATATGTATTTCTGATCTTGATTAAGGTATTGTGATTGTATAGTTCATTTAAAAATGTAATATATAATTAGGAAATATAGGTTGTTAATAGATAATCATCAATAATAGTCAAGCTTGTAGTCATGTTAGTTAGATTTTCTAGATAATAGAGATATTTTAGTTAGATAGGCATTCTTCATATCTTTCAAAGATGACAGAATATGGCATTAAATATTTTAATAACTTAAGACTTTTCATGACAATGAGACACGTCTGCTCCTGGCAGCACAAGCTACTTCAAGAGGAAGATGGGCATCGAAGAGGCTCCTTATGGAGTTTGCTAGCCATTTGGGCAAGAAACTGTTCTTGCCTGGACTGCTTAAATGGACACAAAGAACCCTCAGAAAGAGGACTTCTGAACTTGCCTAAAGGTGAGATGATCCTTCGGGATTCCTGATTCATGAAAGAGTCTACGAGACATTCTGCAGGACACAGAAGAAAATGACTGAACTCCTTTGAATTTTCCTGCTTCATGGAAATGTCTGCTGGATACTATGGGCCTGTATGCTGAAGATGGATACCCCAACGGTACAAAAAAACTTTGGGTGACTGTACAGGCAGCGAGATGTCTCTGTCACTTCTAGAGTTTTGGAAGTTGCTTACTTCTTGTTTACTTAGGTAATATTATATCCTTCTGGAGTCTTTGATGGAGTTGAAGAATAGATAGTTAGCTATAGTAATAGTTTTCCATTGTTAAGATAAAAGATAAATTAGATCTAAATATTGTAACTGTAATTCTTGCTTGATAACTCTTATGTTATATGTAATTTTACTATGTTAAAGTGAAAGCCTTTCTTTTTTGTTTAAACAGAAAAATGGGAAATGGTGTAGGAGGGTCCTTCTGTATTTGGGTTGCTTTCATTGGTCAATAAAGAAACTGCCTTGGCCTTTTGATAGGGCAGGACTTAGATAGATGGAGAAAAGAGAACAGAATGCTGGGAAGGGAACAGAGTCAGGGAGAGCCGCCCACCATGAAGCTCCCAAGTCAGACACACTGAATCTTTCCTGGTAAGCCATGACTCGTGGTGACACACAGATTATTAGAAATTGGTTAAATGAATATGTGAGAGTTAGCCAATAATAGGCTAGAACTAATGAGCCAGGCAGTAATTAAATGAATACAGTTTCTGTGTAATTATTTCGGGTATAAGCTAACCAGGCGCAGGGAATGCAGCCCGCGCCTCTTACTACAATGTGCAGGTTAAGAATGTGTGTGTTCCTAGTTCCTGAAATCAAATGGGTACAGTGAGGTGACCTATTAGGCCCGGACTTCTGACACTTTGAAATGGCATCACCTACAAAATTTTGCTTGACACCTGTATAATGTAGTTTAGAAAACAAGAGCAAGAAGAGCAAAAAACAAACAAAATCTTTTGTTTTAAGCAAATTCATGACTACATTGAGCCAGATTTAAGCTGTCCCTGTTTTGAATGTGGCCTGCAGGCTGTAGGCTGGACATACCTGAGTCTAGCTTGGGACTAGGAAACAGTATATTGACTTTCCCCTAGCTGGATGATTCAGATGCTGCCATCCACCTGTCAATCACATGGCCCAGAAATAACTCTCCTATTTTTATAATTTTCAGAAAGAAAAAACTTGTAGTATATGCTAACTTCTGGCAGGGCAGAGGAGAGAAAACAAAACCAAGTTTGATCATCGCCATTCATGGATTTTCATGTCTCTGCTTGGAGCTGCAGGAGTTATTTTATTTGTTGCTGTTTTTCTGAAAAGATACATCTTGGCTACAAGAAACTTTAGGATATTAGTCCTGGAAAAATAACATTTCTCAGATGTGCACCAAAAGATATTAAAATGTTCTTTCCTGAAGATAAATGAAAATCCGTAAATCCCAGCAGGACAGAAGTTTGTCTGCTCCCTTCAAATGCATTTTGCATGTGAAGAGTGGAGCTTGGCACATTGCAATCGCCCAACAGACATGTGCTGACTAAATGAAAAGTGCTAAGGCTTTAAAATTAGCAAATAGATGCATGGGAAAGGGGGCTAACTTGGCGGAAGAGAAGTTGCAGATGTTATAGCCGTTTGCTTTTTCATCCCAAAACAAAAGCGAGAAAGTGGGACAGAATGAGAGCTTTGTTCTCAGCCCCACAACACAGCCCTAACAATGCCACAGCCTCTTTCATTCATCAGGGCATCCCCGTCCAGCTGAGCAGGAAGGAGAAGATCTAGGGAAGCTGAACATGGATGTGGACACAGTGAAATGAAAACCTTCTCCTGAGAAAACACCGCAGCTAGAATAAAGAGGTCGCCGCCCCAACCTCATTTAGCAAAGAAGAAGTGATGTGAAGGACAGGAAGCGAGGGAGCAACCATTTCAGGGACAGTCAGTAGTAAGTAGATTGGATCTCCAAGGACACAGTGATGAAAGCCCAGCCATGAGGCTGGCTAGTTCAACTGTGAGCTGAGAAGGAGTGAAAAGTGATACAGAATCTCACTTTGGCTACCATTCCCTACCCACCCTCGCCTCCCCTCTTCTGTCACCTCTTCCTGTGAGAAGGAAAGGGACTCTCGAAACGGTCTCCCTTCCCTTCAAGCCATTGTCTGCATCAAAGTACAGGCGGAGCCCACGTGTCATCTCCGGGTGTAATTTAGCAGAGCAAGTTGGCGAAGCAGACTGTAATCAGCAGAACCCAGCATATCTAACGCACGGACAAGGACAGAGAAGCAGGTCTGGCTGGCAAGCATCGAAGACAATGGTGTCCCTTCGAGGGAGCAACCGATCTCCTTCCTACAGCAGCATTCCTGTTAGGTCTGGTGCAGCACACCTGTAATTCCAGAATTTTGGATGCAGGGGTATAAAGACAGGAAGTTCAAGATCAGCCCAAGCTAAATAATACAGTGAGACCACCTTAAAAAGATTAAATAAAACAAAAATTTCCCATTTCTCAGCTTTTAGAAATTTAAGGGTTTTTATATTGTATACATACATAGGATATGCTAATGTTACAACACGTGTGTGGTTGCCAGGACAAGTTGCAAGAACAACTTGCAGGAGTTGGTTCTCCCGTCCTATGTGGGTCCCAACAATTGAACTCAGGTCATTAGGGTGAGCAGCAGCCATATTTACCTACTGAGCCATCTCACCAGCCCCTCACTCAGCTTTTAAAGGACACAGGACACATGCATGAGTAACAACAGAGATCCTAAAATGATTAAAGCATTTAAATCAAATTTTGTCTTTTCCTTCTCATATGAACAATCATCCAATCATATATACATGTATATGGGTTGAGCACTCTCTTCCAAGTCTGGAACTAACCTGTGAGGTCATGGCCATGAGCAAGAGAACAGATGATGCAATGGCCTCAGAGGGTTGGCAGTCTAGAGCTAGAAACAGCCTCATGGAAAGGGAGTGTCTTCCCTGGATGCGATTCGGGCCCTGATCTGCTCTCTGTCACTTTTGCTGTTTACTAGTCCCCGCTTCCTCCCTTGTGATGGCTCAGGGATGGTTGTGAAAGCATTGCTTCCTCAAAGGGGGCCCCTGGGTCCTACATGAGGCACAGTCATGCAAAGGCACGCCCGGCTTCCCGCTCCTCGAGCTATGCAAGCCACAGGATGGAGGTAGGAGAGGGAAGAAACAGAAAAGAGGGGGGACAGACTGAGGACCTCAAGTCTTATTTCTGCAGTGACCATCATTCAGGGCCCTGGCCAAAAAATCAGCTTCTCTGGTCCTCCAAAATGGAGTCAGCATCCAATTCTACCTGACTTTGATGTTCACCACTCTGCAGTGATAAGTAGAGAAACTTCAGGGGTCAGTGGAGAGGCCTCAACATGGAAAGATGCTCAGTGGTATCCCATACCACTAGATTTCTGGGTTACCCTACACTTGGAGAAGCATCTAGAAACATGGCATGCTGACCAGTAGAGACAACACTGTGGATGTGTCTAGTCTAGGTTTACATTAAAAAATCTCTACTGGGTTCTCCCAGAAGTCATTGTTAACAAATAAAATCCCACTGCCAGTGTAGGAGACTTCCCCTAAAGTTGTTGGGCAAGGGTATCCTGGGACTCCCCAGAACAACACAGGCTCTTATCACTGCTCTTGGTTGTCCTCCAGAACTTGATAATAAGCCCCAGTTAATGAAGATACCACACATGTTGGTCAAAGGACATGAAGAAATCAAGAATAAAAAATACTATACATTTTTTAAAATCTCAATTATAAAGTTCACAGAAGTCAGTGAGTGTACACTGCTCCACTTCTGCAAGCCACCCCTATGGCCACTCTTGAGGGGCAGGGGTAATGGGAAGTGATGCTGACTCAGCACTTCAGCAGCAGCAGCAGCATCTTGAACGTCTCAAAGCACATCACACATGCTCACTCATTTACAGTGCTCACAGCCAACTCTAAACATCGTTAATGCGATCCTCAGATTCCAGCGGAGAATAAGAAGCGGGTTCAAGGTCAAAAACTGAAAGAATAGAGCTGAGACTCAGAGAGGAGCAAAGGGTTTGTGACCATGTGTATTCTGACAGTACCAAAGCCCTCAACGGGATATCGGCCACCTGCCAAGACAGTGCTCTCTGCAGCCTCCCTCAGAAGCACCCTCAGCCAAATAGCCCGGTATTGCCGGTCCCTCAGTGTTAACCTAATTAAGTGGCCCTCTTGCTCTACGAGCTCTAAATAAACACATCTGCAGAAAATATCACATGAACCTCTACATTCCCACAGGGTTTGGAGACACAGTTGCACTATCTTGAACGAAATTGGGAGTTCCTGCATCCCATGTCATTTTTCCCATGGGAACATGAGCCACCTTCAGCTAGAGGACTTCCCAGGGAGAGAGCAATGACGGGGCAGGAGTGGCAGGGGCCGGGGGCAGCATCTGTATCACTTCTTCTTTTTGGAGACTTGGGAACTAAGACCAAAATCACAGGTGGTTTTCTCAACTGTTTTCACTAATGCAGTCTACGGTAAAGAGCCACCTCGAATAACAAGGTCAAGTCGGCACTTGCCTGAGAAGTGATTCCTAGCTGCTATCTGGTCCCCATCATTAGTACTGTGTCAACCACACAGCTTTGGATTCCATCATAGCCACTAGTACTGGCTCCCATTACTAAGGCTTTTGTTCAAAATCAAGCCCTTAGATTATCTGTATTTGATTCTTTTATGTGCAAATATCCCCTAAAAGGGTTCTAAGTTCTTAATAGATATGTAAATCTTTTAACCAAATAATCAAAGCAGTTCATGTTTGTTAGGCATAGCCTTACCCAATAAAAGTCGGAATATGTGTGTGTGTGTGTATACACATTTTAACACTTCATTTTATTGATGTAAAACACAGCAAAAGAAAGATAAACAACTCTTCTATTCTAACTACATGAAAGAAGGAAAATCAACTTGTGACTGCGGGGGGTGGGGGGGGTAGAGGGTGATAAAGATGGTTCCAGAAAAGTAATGCCATAATGATTTTCTGTGCCTGTTTTATATGCTTGCCTTAGCTGTCATGACTCCCTTCTTTAGATAAATTATACCCAGGCTCTGATATCTTAACTACTGGTAAGAGAATGTCCTGTGCTAATTGTAAGGCTGGACGAATGTTAGCTTTAGACTCATTAAGCTGCTACTGGTACTCCTGCAAACAGTGTTTAAGCTTTGGGCACTTGGCAACATGCACTCTGGCAGCACAAATTCTAGAGCCATGGACCCAAGACTGTGATAAGGAAGGAAAGCTATACATACATGAACCCGTTTTGTATATAATGTGATCATTTAAATTCAACTGTCTGAAACACACTTCAAAGGCAAAGGATGACCAAGGTCACTGTGGGTCTCGGTGTTCTCCGGAACTGTCTGAAATGTCCAGCCATCTGAGTTCTGTCTTCCTTTTCCCACCCCTGAATCTAGAGTTCACCAACTGGCAGATTTTTCTGAGATAATGGCTTAGAAGTCAGATAAACCTTAGTTCAAATCATGGTGCATGTGTGTGTTAGCTGTGAGAGCGTGGGCAGGGCACTTTCAATCCCTCCGATTATTTTGTTCCCACTTAACAAAACTGAGATAATAGGAATGTTCCAGGTGGCTCTACGCATCAGAGACAACGTAAACAAAGTTCCCAGAGTCATGCCAAATCTAAAGTAAGTCCTCAAACTATTGTTATTTAACAGCTGACGTCAAGTGCAGAAAACCAGAGAAGAGCTGCTTAGGTGAACTTCTAAAACACAAGGGTGTTGAGAACAAAAACTACTCTGAACCCATCTCCCCTGTACATTTTGCAGTGACGAATCTGATTCATCTCACGCCTCTGTTTGGTTTACATATATTCGGATCTACGCCAACAACGACCTTTTGAAAAAAAGGCCCTCAGCAAGTTCTGAATCCTTTCATGTGCTAAAAATCATTCACTAGCCATCTGGGAGACTGTGGTATTTTCCCAGCTCTGAGGCCATTTCCCCGACAGGTGCCACAGTGCTGATAGCTTGAGAGAACCCCCTGAGAGTTCCCATGGGGTGGTGGGAACTGTCCTTCTAGGAAAGTGGCTTGCTGGACCGCAGAGGCCTCCACACTTCTGGGGATCTAGCAAAGGGGTGCACAGCATGCCTGGGGTTTGAAGACAATGGTTTTCAGGTGGTGTTCCTCAGACTTGAACGCACATCTCGTTAAGACATAGGTTCAGTTAGGGGGCTCTCAGGAGGGTCTGGTAGTCTACCCAGCGCCCGGCAACGTCACAAGAGTTGGTGAACAGCACTTGAAACAGAAAGGAGCCCCAGAGCCGCACCAGGGTCTCCCAGCATTCTGTCATTCTTTAATCTCAAGAACCAATGAAGCAATTATCAACTGACTTTATCAAACTGTCTGGCTGTAATGGTGCACACCTCAGGGAGGCTGGAAGAGGAGAAAAGTATGAGTTTGAAGCCAGAGGCCAGCCTGAGTTACAGAGTGAGAGACCCTGTCCCCAACAGCAAAACAAACTAAAAACAGTATGAGGCTAACAGAACATGCATAGAACTCTTGCCTTCCATAAAGAAATGAATACATTTGTGAACCGTACCAGCTAGGCATAGTATTAGGGGTTATATCTCAATCCCAGCACTTTGGATGGGCAATAAGATCTTGCGTTTGAGACTAAACTGCACTATAAATGAGGTTCTGTCTCAAAAAAACTAAAACAACAATGCTATTAGCACACTTGGGGACTGTCACTTTCTCAAGCTAAAACAGTCCTTCCCATCACACAGATTTAAATTCTTTACCCTTTTCCTTGATAGAGCTGTAGGCCCAACAGGCTGTCTCACTGGGTAACTGGTTGGAGAGAACACACGTGCCAAGACATACTGCTAATGCCTCTGAATGAGATAGGGTAAGCGAAATACCACACTGCTTCAAGAAATCTGGAAAAGTTGGCAAAAAAGAGCGTAACAAATAGAATAATCAGGCACTGATGGTTTCTGAAAGCCTGACATGAGCTCTGTAACTGTCACTGATTTATGTGACGTCTGACCTTTCGGGACTGAGCAAACGAGCAAACCATGTCAGGAACACGGTCCATGTTAAATTAGAATCTTTATATGGCCGTGATAGGAAAACAACATGTTGTAGGAAATACTGTGGTCACGTGGATGAAACACAGGACAGGAACCAGGCAAGCAACCCTGCAGCCAGGACTGCGGAGCCATTTCACCAGCTGGATGACCTTGCTCACCCAGTGCGCCCCTCACCATCTCTGCCTGTCCTTTGAACATGCTCCTCCCCTCTAGGCTACCGTTCAGCTCTCCTACTGTTCACTTCGTCCAGGAGCAGGCAGCCCCTTCTGGAGCTCACCTAGGTGAGGCAGCTGGCACCAATCCGTCCTCGTTGCCAATAGCTGATCTGAAAGCACAATACAGCTGGAGGCCACTTCTATATAACCCAACTGACCTGCCCCTGGAAGGAAGCACTTCACACTGAGCCTTGGCTGTATGGGAGAAGGTTTCCCACGTAGAAAGCTCTGGGATTAGTTGGTTGGCCACAGAATAGTGAAGGCAAACTCTTCCTCAAGTTCATTTCTGGGATTTGCTTTATTTTGTGCCACCCAAGTTGTTTCTCAGGCTGATATAAGTGTGTTAACCCAGTGCCTTGCATAGCATCTTTAAAAAAATCAAACAATAAACATTTAGGGATATGTACCACCTCCATCCCGTGGGAGACAGGAAAGGAAGGCAAGAATTCGATGATCCAAAACCCAAGTCACTTGTTAGTTCCAAAAGGCTTCAAGCAGGGAACCTGGGTCCTCTTCTTTGGGGACAGGAGCCACCTGTTCTCCTTCCCTGGTTGCCCAGGGAATCACCTGAGAAGCACTTTCAAACGACATTCCCTGGCCCTATGCATGCTGCATTTTAACAAGAACCCAAGTGGCTGCCAATCCCCAAACACCCCCCCACACACACACACCCCGAATAGGGCCATAGAACATGTTTTCTTAAAGATCGTTGCTTTTCTTGAGCCTCAACAATCTTGACGTTTGTTTTCACTCAAGGCAACCATCCCATCTACCCACAATTCTCCCCACCACGACTTTGCCCACAGAGGCCGTGACAGTGGTACACTCTGTCCAAACACAAGGTCAAAAGCAAGCCAAGTGCCAAATGTTTCCTTGTTGCCGGCTGTATTTTCAAAACAAAACAGAAATGAGAAGGACGCCATCCCTCTCCGTTCAGTTTACACTCACAACCCAATCCGTTCTCATCAACTCGCAAACTTTTTCGCTCCAACCTCTACCACGCACGTTTTTCGCGGAACCGTACATGTTCTCAGATCTTCCGGCACACACTGGTTGCAAACTCAGTTGCTCGGCTTTGCTCGGAGCCCAAGCTGTTGGCACCGAGAATCTCAGCACCCTACACCACCCCCTCCCGGGCACAGACACAGTCCGGGCTCCACCAGCGCGACTCCAAAGCCCTGCTTGACAGCGGCGCCTGTCCCTCCAGACTCCGCAGGGCCCCAGCTTTACCTGAAGCACGTGGTGAGCTCGCCCGAAGACTTCAGACAGGGGTATTTGGTCGTTGCGATCTTGTTTTCCGAGCACACTTCTCTGTGGGGGGAAAAAGTTGGAAAGGAAACTCCGTTGAAGGTCAGAGGGAAAGTGGAGAGCAGTATGCGCTGGGCTCTGCGACCAGACGCACCGGCTGCTACTGGTCCCCGGGCGGGCTCAGCAGCAGGAACGAGGCACGAGAGATCCCAGAACCGGGCGACCCCAGTCCTAAGTGACTAGAAAAGCCAAAGAAGTCAGCACCGCAGCGCGGCGGGAAAGTCGTGGGGACGGTATCCAGTGTCCCGAACCACAGTTGGGAGAATCGAGGCGGTTCCCGCAAGAGATGGAAGTCACCTGGGTCATCTAAACACCCTGTTGGGCCCAGAGAGCAGGGACCTGTGGGTCGGCCACCTGGGACATTCTGCACCCCACCAGCCAGCCCTGAGCGCACCCAGCGCGACCTCCGCTGGGGCAGGTGGCCCTTACCTGTCGCGGTCCTCTGGCTCCTCTCGGTAGGTCCAAGTGTGTCCCAGCGCCAGGAGTAGCAGCAGCGGCCCCAGGCTCTTGCCCAGCTGCCCCTTGGCTGCTCCTCCCCGGCACGGAGGAGGCGGCGGCACCATCGGGGAAGCTCTCGGCTTCTTCTCGGCACCAGAGCTCCCTCCCTGCGCTGTGCCCAGAGGCTCCGGCCGCGGCCGCCTTCCCTCTCGCCAGCAGGGGGCGCCGGAGAGCTGGGGCGTTTGCACTACCTGCGGGGCCGCACTCAAACTTGGGGCGAGAAAAGGGGAGAATCAAGCTTGTCAAAGGGGTGCCTGCCTTGCGCGGCCAGCGGGAGGATGCTGGAGCCCTGGGAGTCTCTCCTGAACGTTCAAGCTCGAGTCACAAACTAACTGAACTTGGCTTCAGGCTGCGCTCTCCTCTCTCGCCTCTACCTCCCCCGGGGAGAAGCGCGCAGAGTCGAGGCAGCCAGGCGCTCCTTTGCATTTTTTGCTCCAAGGTCTCAGCCTGGGAGGAGGAGTTGTTGTTGGCTGTCACCAGGGCAAGAGGAGGAGAGGAGCGGGGTTAATAGCTTCCTTCCGGTTGTCAGTTAACTTCCATAGCGAAGGGTCAAGCCAATGTTTGCCTTTTGCCCATGAGGGCCTTCTTGCGTACTTTTCTTCTATCCCGGTTTTCTCTTAGAATATGAGAGAGTGGGCAGCGGCTACAGGTTGTCTCTTATATCGCCCTTTCAAACGTGAAATAGTCCAATCAAGAAAGTGTGGCTAATTTTCATCCAACCTCTTTTATAGGAAATTCGGTCATTTCGTTCGTCCATAGCCCTTGCTGTGATTTTCCTGGTAAGTGCAGTTCAGGACAAGTGAGTTCTCGGCTGAGGGTTCCAAGAGCTTTGAACTCAGCAGCTTGTCTCTAACTAATACCCTGTAGGGGTCTTGACTAGATTTGTTTTCTCTGTTAATCAAGGAATGAAAAGGCAGGAAGAATCTCTGGCTCAGGCAGCAAGCGTTCTTAAAACTGAAGACGTACTCATGCACTCACAGAGGGGCGACTCCCCACAAGTGCAGATTCTCAGAAGGGCTCCAAGCGGTGGGGGTAGGGTGGGGCTGGGGGGGCGTCTTGGTCTTCCTCCCATGATTTCCAACTGATCATTTTAAAAGGAGGAGGAGTAGTTGACAGGTTTATGGCTTCATGCAAACTGAGAGACACCCCGGTCAGCCAGAACGAGGGGGGGGTGCGCCTAGCTGGGGGCAGGGGCGTCCTGATTCTAGGTGATGAAGAAGCAGGGGGTTTGCCATCTGGTTGTTTACCTATGGCCTCTTTCCCTGTCTGCCAGCCAAGATGTTAGTCTGCTTTCCTAGCCTTTTCCTGAAAATACCTTGGGGGAAATTGTTGAAGACAGCTGGATCCATGTGTCTCCGCGATCAGGGAAGTCGCCTGGCACTGCATGGAAGCCCCCGGCCACCACCTGCTAGTTCATGCTGCCCTGTCTACCACAACACCGTCAGTTCTTATCACAGACAAAGTCATAACCAAACTGTGAACCACAAAACCAAGAAAGCCGTGGCCCAAAAATAAATCAGAAAAGCGAGAAGTTAAGTGTGGAATCACTAATATTGATCAGTTCTGTAGTTCAGGCTGAGAAGGTAGCTCATTCACAAGCTACAGGCATGCGCATTGGCTAGGTGAATAGGTATTTTGAGTTGCATAGTAGTCTGGGCTGCTGAGAAAAGTCACACATAGCACCTATACACTGCCATTTTTACAGGAGGGACATCCCTATTCCTCTGTTGAATACTTTGTATTCCTCAGAAGTCTTCTATGGTCATGCTTTTATTTGATCCTCACAATACCAACCCTACACATCATGCTCCATACGTTAGCCAGGTGTTTTTCCCTCTATGAGCCATTCATAGAAATGAAGAACATGAGCCAGGCAGTAGTTGACACATGCCTTTAACCTTAGCACTCGGGAGGCAGAGGCAGGAGGATCTCTGTGAGTTCATGGCCAGCCTGGTCTTCAGGACAGGCTCCAAAGCCAAAAAAAAAAAAAAAAAAGGAAAAAAGAAATGAAGAGCATAAAGCACCCTGAACAGTAAAACCCAATGGTGCTGCTCACTTTCAGCTGGTCATTCAGAACTTGAAAGTGACTTTCATGGGATCACTACCTGGATTTGAACTCAGATACGGTTAGCTGAGTGGTCCCAGCTAACATCCTAAAACCGAGTTTTCTTGTCTGTACCCTGGGGAGTTGCGGGTGTCCATCTCCATAGGTATTAAGATGAAGGGAGCCATGTAGAACATGTCTTGAGAGCTCTCTGGGTATCATCTTTAGCACAAATTATTCATTGTGCAGACAGTTTCAGTTTTTGGCTTTTGCTTTCTGGATGTATAGGATCTTATTTGCAGCAGTTATTTGGGCTCTTAAGGCGAGACCTTGATAAGCACATGAACAATGAACCCATCCTGGGTGTACAACACGCAGGATGGGCTTAAACTGTGCCATAGGGGTGTTGGATGGCATCTTGGAAGGAAGAGGACCAAGCGGCAGATACCAGTTTTCATTTTTATTTTCTTACCAATGCCTCTGTTTTGATAACTTGGTTTGTTTTCTTTCTCTCATCTTTGTTCATTTCATCTATGATTGCATCGTGGATGTTGCTCTTCACGCAGTAAACCATATTGTAGGAGATTACTCATCTGCTCTATTCAATAGCACTTACTAAGCCCTGTGTGCAGGCAAGCCACTTTTCAAGGAAGGTAATGAATGATGAAAAGACAAAACCAGCCAGATATGGCAGTGCACACCTGTGATCCCTGCACTGGGGAGACTGAGGCAAAAGGATGGAGAATTTGAGGGCTCTATAATCAGTTCCAGGGTAGCCTGGGCTACAGAGTGAAATTCTGTCTCAAATCTAGAAACCAAAACAATACTAAAAACAAAGAAAATTCAAAGGTGAAAGCAGAACCCTGTCATTTGCGTGCACTAAGCTGGTGTCAGCCGCCATCTCTTTGGTCCCTACACTAAGCTTCTGTGAGGACGAGGGCCCTGTGAAGCCAAGCAAACAGTCCATATTGGCCTTGAGAAGAACGTCATGGTATGTGGTTAGAACTTTTCTGCAAGAGAAGAGCTGTAGCTGAGATCTCTTAAACACTCTTTTTTTTTTTTTTGAGGGACTGAAATCCATCCAGCTTCTTGTGCTGCCCTAAGCAGAAGGAGCACAAAGATGGCTATGTATGGATACCAGTCTGTGAAGAGCTGAACAGTCCCACCAAAGCCAAGCCTGCCTTTGTGCAGGCTGCAGCCTGCGTAGAAGTTTCGAGAACGGAGTTTGCAAGTGGCAGGAGCCTCAGGCATTTCAAGTTTTTCTCCCCTCAGACTCATAGGCTCTCCACCACACTGCACAACTCGGGCCTGCCCCATTGATCTGCCCAGCTGGCTTGAGAGGACCTGCCCACTGTCTCTTCCCTGGGAGTGTCTCAGAGATTAACGATCAGGACCTCACAGACCTTGGAGGAGGCCGTGTGGTTGTTTCTTTCAGTGAACCACTTGGCAGGGTTTCCCATACAGACCTGTCAGCTTCCCTGAAACAAACCAGAGAGGGGAGAGTTATACAATTCACCATATCCTAGGGGCCTGGGCTGTGAGAGAGCTCAAGAGTACACTGTGTGCTGTAGGTCAGGGCCCAAGAGGAACAGGTATCTTAGCAGCAAGGTTGAGAGCTTCCTGGGAGCCAATGAGGTCACTGGCTGCAGAAGAGAGGCCGGCAGTCTGAATTAGCAAAGGAAAAAGAAAAGCAAAGCAGAGCACACACTTTCAAAGGAAGCCTCACTAGTCAGTTTTAAAGAATCCCAACATCTTATGGGACAAAACCAGCATAGAATTAGAAACAGGAAGTTGCTAATAAAGATACTTTTCTACAAAGGATAGATCACCATTACTGGATAGACGTGTGTGCATATTCTACGCCTGTGCACTCTAGAGCAGCTCAGGTAAGGAAAAAACCGGGACTGAAAATGAAGCTGGATGGATGTTGGCTGGCAGACCCTAACTGCAGAGGGCCCTGCACTACGTTAGAGCACAGGTCAGCTCTTGTACCCTCAGAAGTCAAGTCAGGATATTTACACGATCGGTTATAAGAGTCAAGGAAAGGAAAAGCTTATACATTTGCTTTTCCAAGAAAATGTCAAGGCTGGAGAGATGACTCATGGGACAAAGGCACTTGCTATTCCATCCCAGAGACCTGAGTTTGTTCCCCAGAACCCATGATAAGGTGGAAGGAGAGAACCTCCTCCACAAAGTTGCCTACTGAACTCCATCCACACAGAGACAGAATAATAATTTTAATTAAAAAATAGTGGAACACACACACACAGAGACACACACGCACAGGTTTTCCTAAAATGTAACCAGAATGGCCTAACTCTAAGGTGAAGCTCTTCCACAGAAACAAGACAGAATAAAAATAAAGTAAGTAAAGTTCACTGTGTACTGTGATCAGTTGGCATAGGATGAGGTGTCCCTCCCCCCAAAAAAGCACACTGCCGTAAGAGCTATCTCTCAGTTTTGGTTTTGACTGACATGCAGCCAGGTCTGCTTAGAGAATTGGGGTTACTCCCTAAAAACGTAAAAGTATTCTTGTCTGCACACCATTGTGAGGAATTGCTTGAGGCAAGAAGCTAGAACACATTTAACACTGAAGCCCTGGTCCAGGGTGTGTTCATCGTCTCTGTCTAAGTCAGCCTTGGTTTTAACTTGCACAGGCTCAGAAGGTTTTACTGAAACTCTAGCACTGGAATCTTCTCCACAGCTAGGAAGAAGTGCCAGCTTCCCCTGTCCATGATGGAACCTATTGCTGGTCAATTTTAAAGTAATGTTAAATAGATGAATTAAGCCACTTGGGGAAAAATAATTAAATTGAAAATGTATAGCTCAATAAAAAACAAATTTTAAAAAATTAATTTGTACATACTTAAAAGAGAGAGAAATCAATTATACTTTAGTCTTCAAAATATAAAAAAACAGAATTCTTGTGATTCAGGTGTCATGCTTGTTCTTGAATGTATCTGTGCACACACACATGTTCACATGCATGCACATATGCTCCGTACAGTCTCATGTCTAGGAGCCCAAAGCTTCTCCCACAGGACGACCTCCATGCAGAGAGAGGAGTCAGCAGTCTCTTTAACTATAAGATCTCCCAGATCAGACCTAGGAGTTTAGATTGGAGAAATGCGTTCTTACTACTCCAGTCTGCAACTCTTTTTCTCCACTAATGGTGGCTGCAGGATGCATAGCTAGGGTGAAGGTGACCCTTTATCTTCCTACCCCCCCCCCCCGTCCCCTAAGCATAAACAAGGATGAGTAAGGAGCCAGCAGCAGAGACAGGCTGTAAAGTTGCTGTTTTTTAGAAAACAGCATTAACGTCATGCCAGGCTCTGACATGCCAATCCCAACACCTCTGCTTCGTTTTCACAGATCTGACCCCCTTTACATTCTTTCAGTCATGAGAGAAATATTTAACACGTCCTGAGCACTATGAGATTCTCAAAGTATCAAGTCAATTTAACAGCTAATAAGAACGCTGACCTTTCGGGGCGGTGGTGGCGCATGCCTTTAATCCCAGCACTCGGGAGGCAGAGGCAGGTGGATCTCTGTGAGTTCGAGACCAGCCTGGTCTACAAGAGCTAGTTCCAGGACTGGCTCCAAAGCTGCAGAGAAACCCTGTCTCCAGAAACCCAAAAAAAGAAAAAAGAACGCCGACCTAAAGTTATCTTATCTGACAGGTTGGGGAAATACCCCCATTAAGTAGAGTGCTTGCCTAGAATGCATGAATTCCCAGGTTTGATCCCTCACACTGTAAAAACTAATCAGGCACTCAAGGTCACCCTTGGCTCTAAGACAAGGTCAAGGTCCACCTGGGCTACGTGAGAACCTCTTTCAAACCAAACATGTGATGTGAGCTGATATATCCAGCCCCATGCTTCCAAGGACTGAACCCAGGACCTTGTTCATGCCAGGCGAGTCCACTATCAGTGAGCTACATTACTAGCTAGCCTACCAAAACATCTTTTATAGTAGAATAAATATAACATAGGGGCTGAAGAGATGGCTCAGCAGTTAAGAGTGCTTGTGGCTCAATTGTGAGGACCAGAGTTTGAAATTTAAGCACCTACATCAGATGGCTCACAATCACCTGTAACTCCAGTTCCGAATGATCTGATATCCTCTTCTGGCTTCTACAGGCATGTACATACATATGTGAACCTGAACTCACACAGAAACACAAACACAAAGTTAAAATTAATCTATGTATTATTTAACTATAAAAGTCATACCAGAACATTATGCATATTTACTACAAAATAAAAATATTGTTTCCTTCTGGATATGGAGTTGACCTTATTTTTTTTTAAAGATTTATTTATTTCTTATGTATACAACATTCTGCCTCCATGTGTGCCCGCATGCCAGAAGAGGGCGCCATATCTCATTACAGATGGTTGTGAGCCACCATGTGGTTGCTGGGAATTGAACTCAGGACCTTTAGAAGAGCAGCCAGTGCTCTTAACCACTAAGCCATCTCTCCAGCCCCTTGACCTTATTTTTTAAAAATGACTTAGACAAATGGCATCATGGATGGATGGATGGAAAGACCCTTGACCTACAACTCAGTATGTGTCCTACTCTCTGTGTGACCGTGATCGTCTCTCTTAAGCCTCCTGAGACTCAGTTTATCCATAAATACAAATAGCATTGTCTAACTCATAACACTGTTGGGAAGACTAAATGAGGGTAAATATTAAGCCTGTGTGCCAGAGATCATAAATGAAACCCACTTTTATTTTAATGAAGGTTTTCAGCCCTCCTGCCTCACCCAATTGGCTTCCTGTAAGAAATTTGCCTTGTCAGATACATGGCTAAGAATCGAGACACCCTGTCACAGGACTGCCTAATCTAAGTAGCGGAACTGACACTGATGTCATTAATACTGTGTTTTAGCAGATCATACAGAAAGGCTACAGCCCTGAGTAAGTTGAGTACAGCAATCACTACTAGAAAATAGAATGTAATACTTCCCCTTTGAGAATAGCTGTGCTTCTGAGCTCTGTCTGCCTGAGTTCTGTATATTTCAAATTGAATCATGAATCTGGGAATGATTGGCTTAACCCATGTATGACCACTTCCATCCCAAATGTCTCCAGTATCAGGCATTGAACCTAGAACATCATACAAAGCTGGGCAAGAGTTCAACCCCTGAGCTACAGCCCCAGCCTGAGGATACTCTTTTCAAATCTACCCACTAACGATTTTTGCATTATTTTCTGTTGAGCTTTTGGGGGGGTGGGTTATGGAGGATTAAAGCCACTGGCCTCATGCATGCTGTCCACCTGCTCCACCTCTGAGCTTCATAGAGCCGTTGAGTTCTTCTGATTGGTAGACACCTTGAGAGTTTGCAACAGGGTAAATGGCCTTGTCTAAGGAGTTTACTCTCTTCCAGAAGAGCGCTTGTGCTTAAAGGAAATACCGAAGCTAGGACTATCGGCTCAAGTTTGGAATCCCAGCTACTGCGAAGGCTGAGCCAGGAGGGTTGCAAATTCAAGAGCAGCTTGGGCTACCAATTGAGTTCAAGGCCAACCTAGGAACTTAGTGTTTCACTATGAAAAGTTTAAAAGTTAAAAAAAAAAGAGGATAAAGTGGATAAAGCCCACTGGTCTAGCACTTGCCTAACATACGTAAGGCTCTAGGTTCTATCTCCAAACCTCCAAACAAATCAAAATAATTTGTTAAAACATAGTTCATACTTTGTAGAAGAATCTTAGCATTCCTACTGAAGGTTGTCTAGCGGAGGATCAAACTCATTTCTTAGCAAAATGGAGGCCTATTCATGATGGTGCCAAGAATGCTGCATTCCTGCAAGCTGCTAATAGGGATGATATTTTTAGAAGAATTTGGCACAAAGAACAGTAACAACAAATAGTTCTGGGAGACTTGGTAGTGTGTGTTTTGTAAGTATTGCCTCATTTAATCCTTGCTGCAATCTTAACGTCTGTGGTTATATTATTCCCTGCAACTTAGAACTGGAGAAAGAGAAGCAGTGGTTTTAATTAAATGCCTGAGGCATAAAATTGGGAAGATGATGTGGGCTGTGCACACTATGATCTCAACCGTACTCTAAACTACTTCCTGAGAAAGTGAACCTAGGGGTAGTTTGCTCATATCCCCTGTTTACCTGGGGGAAATGTCCAATAATGTAGCTATGACACTGAGAGTCTGATCCTCCTTCTGTGACTTTATGTCATCTACCTGGCCTGGTTAATTTCTTACCTTTATGCCCTAGCTAGCCTCTCTTTAATGAAAAGCTGAGCTGCATCCAGCAGAGAGAGGGCCTGATCAGCTGGATACTGGCTGCTGAAGAATGGAGATCAGGTTTCAATGCACTTGAACTATAGGTGCTTTGGCAAAAGGATACTTTCAGGCCCATCCTTGACCTTGAAAATGGGAGGAGGGGGGCTTTGTCAGACCTAGAACTCTCTCCACTCTGAAGCACAGAGATTAAAATAGCAGCCAGGACAGACTTTTTGTAGAAAGAACACCCAAGCAAAATGTCTTGAACATTTCAGAGTCTGGTGTACTCCTATGAAATCTCTTCAGCTTAGAAATTGATACTTGGAGATTCACAAAGGGTGAGCAATCAAAATCAAAACTGGCTATAGATGGTTGCTTTGAATCAATCTCCTTCTCTCGCTCTCTCTCACACACGCACACACACACTCACACACACACACACGTACGCACACATCTTTCTCTTCTTTCCTCTCTCCTCTCTCTATTCCCCAAGCCCAGCCTCAAGAATGCACATCCCCAGCTCTCTCTGCAGTGGATGGTTTGAGATCCATATGATTGGCCCCTCCAGTCCTCATCCTTACCAACAGTGCAGAATTCCAGCGGAATGCCAGATAAAATAATCTGACTTCGTTTATTCCACTCATTGGTGCGCATCCGTCTTTGCTTGCACAATCAGGGAAGTGTTTACCTTCTTTCTGTTTCAGAGATGTTTAGACCTGAGTGTGTCTCTACGAGATGTTTACTCAGTTTCAAACCTCTGGTGAACGTCATGATCATTAATCAGAAAGGGAGCCCTTTGGAAGCTTCTTTCAGTTCCAACATTTATCTGTGGTATAATTATAACGAGCCTGAAAGTTGTGTATAGGCAATTTGATGTGGATTTGGCTCTAGCATCTTCACGTACTGATAGAAGACTAATGGGCCCCGACCCTGTATGTCAGTAACCCATCACTGAACCCTCCAAGTGACGTGTTCTCAAATAAATCCCGTCTCACACCGGCGTCATCTTTTGGACAATGGTTCCTCATATCCATTGGGGTCTCTTTCTCTCCTGTCTGCTGTCTCTCTGCCCATTCTCCATCATTGATCATCTTAGCTGTTATCCCTCATGTAGTCAGATATTCTTGAATCTTCTAGGTTCAAGTTTTACTGGGTTGTTTTTTTTTTTTCTGATCATTTTTCTTCTGCTAAAGTAACCATCCCACCCCACCCCCACCCACCTGCTTGTGCGTGCCGCTATAAATTCCTTTCTCCAAATCACCAGTTATTGACTGGGGAGAATCTCATTAGCGGTGGATGTTTGGTGATCTCTGGAGGCATTTGTTGCTGTCCTATAGGTCCGGGGAAGATGCCTTTCCCTCAGGCTTCTTGTAGGTAGAAATGGGTTGTTCATAGTCTCCAGCCATGCTCAGAGCTGCCCCTTCCACACACACACACTAAGGAAGCTGGTTCATGATGGAAGTGGGGATGAGTTTGGGAATCCGTTCATCGCCCACTCATCTGCCTCTCTACTCTTATCACCCTGCTGATTCCCAGCTGCTTAAGGCTTTTCCTTGCAAAGCTGCCTTTTATCTCTGCTCCCATTTATCTGCCTTCTTTGTTTCATGTCCACCTTCTGGATCCTGTCTCCCTCAGGACTCCCCATCTTGGTCTGATCGCCACCCCCTCCTGAGGTCTCTCCTTGTCTTTTTGCCTTTGTTTTCAAGGCTTAGTTCAGCAACCACCTTATCTCTCCGCTGTCCTGGAGTGACCTCAGGATCACTGAAAATATTTTTCTTAGAACTCTGTTTATTTTCCAAGCTTTCACAAATCCAAAACAGCCCACAAGTTCCATGCTTCTGGTTTCAAAGTCTGAAGCAGATCCCATGGGCCCGACCTGCGCAACTGCACTGACCCTCAGCTCCGATCCCCACTCCACACCACCCCCTTGATCCTTCCTTGGTGTCTCCCCTGCTCACCTGCTGCTGGCAGCACAGACTGCTCTGTCCTTTCTTCATGATACTGATGTGCACGTGTGGCTTGCATTGATTGACATGGTAGCACCAGCTCTTCTCCCACTTAAGGCAGGGAAGCAGCACTTCTCCCTGCCTTCATTCATTCTTTAGAGAAAGGGATGAAGATGGAGCAGATGCTAAACACAGCTGAGAGTTGTAGCAACGAAAATGAATGAGACAGAAACTGATGGCTAGTCTGCACTGTCAACCTGACTGGACCTGGAATCACCTGGGAGAAATATTTTTAGGGTTTTTCCAATAATGCTTAACAGAGGAGAGAATAATCACACTGTACGTGTGTGGCAATAAAAGGGGGAATGGGAGGAATGAGCTGAGCATTGGCATTCACCCATCCCTGCTTTCTGACCGTAGATACAATATGACTGCCACCCCTTGTGCTCCAGGTGCCATGCCTTCCCTGCCATGATGCATGGTACCTCAAACAAACAAAACGGCAAAATAAACCCTTTTTTCCTGGAGTTGCTTTTGTCGGTTATGTTTTTCACAGCCACCAGAAAGACAAACTAATATAGAAACTCATCTCAAAAAGATGCAGTTGAGTAGAGAGAAAAATCAAGGAAAGTAATCAAGCCCAAATCTTGTTGTCTGCAAGCGGTAAAGGATGTAGGAGCTAGGGAGAGGAAGTCTTCTGTCTCCTATTGTGGCTGTAACAAGCTTTTATGGTGCAGGAAACTGCCATGCTTGCTACCATAGAAGAAAAGTAATCACCAATCTTACCCGGCTATGAACCCCAAGAGCTACAAGGACTGGTCCGCCAAGACATGCTCACTAGTGCTACAATAGCACAGCTATCATAGGAGTAACCAACTACTTTCTGATTAGACTTCAGGCCCACTCCACAAAATTAAACCCATAGCTGGCACCATTATAGTGGCAAAAACATGTTGTAGACAAGTCAAAGACCCTAGTGGGGAAATAATAACTACAGAGAAACTACTGTTTTTACTCTGCTAGATAGGCATAGTATAAACAACTCTGTTTAGGAATATTTGTTTACACTGTGTGAAGATGTGTCACTGTGATTGGTTTTAAAAAGAACTGAATGACCAATAGCTAGACAGGAGAGACTAGGTGAGAGAGAGGAATTCAGGATGAAGCTAGGTGCATGAGAGATGCCAGCGAGACACTGAGGAAGTCCAACATACAGTACAGAGGAGAGACCACATGGCAGAACATAGATTAATAGAAATAGGTTAATTTAAGTTACAAGAGCCAGTTGGAAATAAGCCTTAGCTAAAGGCCAAGCTTTCATAATTAGTAAGTCTCTGTGTCATTATTTGTGAGCTAGAACCCTAAAGGAAAGTCCAACTATACAACTCCTAGTGACTTATCATACTCATTGATTAATGCATTCCTCAACCTTCACTAGAGGTTATTTCTATTGGCAGTAGTTGATGATTGATAGAGACCAGCAACTGGCCAAGGTACAAAGAGAAAAAAAAGAGATTTCACAATGTTCAGCCCTACATAGAACATTTACATCACACTCCCTCTTCCAAAGGCTCAGGAGTCATTGCAGAAGACAGAGGGGAAAAAGTGTGAGAGCCAAAGTGTAGACGACAACAGGGGGATCGTGTCTTCTGGACACAGCAAGGGAGCTTTACATACAAGTGCACAGTGGCTGTGACAATATGCACAAGTCTTGTGCAAGCCAGACCAAAACAGCAAGGAGAGGAGAGAGGAGCTGGCAAGGAGCTGGCAATTGTTAGCTGCTGGGAGAGGGAAAGCACCTTTTCTCTAGGAATGGGTAGCCCTGGTAAGCTGCCCACTCTGCAGCAGAAGACCACGTAGCCAAAAAACATTTAGGCAGCACAAAGTGGCCTTGATAGAAAAAAGGGACACAGAGTTGGGTGGAAGAGAAGAGAGTGGGTCTGGAAGGAGTCGGGGGAAGGTGTGGCAATGATCAAAACTCACTGTATAAAATCCTCAAAGAACTAATAGAAGTAGGTAAAAATGAAACAAGTTATAACTAGCTTAGCATATAATTAAACAAAATGGTTAGTTTACAGTTCTACAAGCCAATAGTGTGAAATCAGTCTCATGGGGCTAAAACCAAGGCAACACGGGGCCAGTTTCTCCTGCAGATGCTGGAGAAGAGTCTCTGCTTCAGAGGGCTGCTTGTATTTCATGACTCCTGGCTCCATCTTTAAACACAGCTACAGAACTTTTGGTCTCATTTCCCATCTTCTTCGTTGTATCTCTTTCTTGGCCTCTGTATGTCCTTCTGTTTAATAGAACACACGATGAAATAATGGTCCTATGCATGATCCAGAATTACCTCTTCAACTGAAGCACCTTGCCTTGGGCATGTATAGAGTCCCATTGCCGCATAATGTGACATATTGACATGTTGTGTGGAGTTGTACATGACTATCTTAGAAGACAAAATTTATCGCTGTCTGGAGGGCCAGCCTCCAGCAAAGTAGGGATGAAAGGGAATCCACAGAGTCAGCTCATACTATGACTTTTTTATCTGAGGGGTTAAGGAAAAAAGACACTCATGCACTGTCTTGATAGTTTCCTTCAGACCTTTTCTTTATTCTTCTTTTGTAGTCTGCATTTCTTTATTTTCCTGGTGATTTTCTTCTCTCATTCTTGATGTTTTTCTTCTAACTCTATCTTTATTCTTGATGTTTTCCTTCTAACTCTCTCATTCTTCATGTTTTCTTTCTAATTCCTTCTAACTTTCTCATTCTTGATGTTTTCATTCTAGCCAATTTTTACTCTATCTTTCTGCTTTCCCTTACAGCTTATATACCCTAGAAAAATCTTTCGGGCAATATAACAATTACAATGTGACTACATTCTCTTTTTCATGTTAATGATTACAATGAACACAAGTAAAAAACAGCATGTTTTCCATATCCCTTACATGATTAAACATTTTACATATTACAGGTGAAAGCAAATAATCCCAAGAACCCATGTACATCCATGGCCCAAGCAACTTGTTCTAGATTAACTGTGTAGGCGAGCAAGCTATTCTTCTCAGTCAGGTCTTTTACTGTTTACTGACAGGTTGCATTTTGCAGTTACAAAGAAAAAGCCAATTACTTTATTACTTACCTTAAAAGGTAATCTTATAAGGAATCACAAGCCTAAACTTTTATATATGAAAAAGAATCAATCAGCTCTACTTTAATCTTTAGGGTCATACCCATTCATTCATATATATATATAATCATATATATATATATAATCAGGATATTGAGGGCAAGTATGGGTACAAGGAATTAATCACCACCTTTGGTTATTAACCAATCCTAGCAAGAAAAGTGTGTCAGCTAGTAATAATTGGGCTGCTTTATTCTTGTTCCCTGGCCTGAAAGAGTTCCTCAGTCAACTCTGTGCCTTTCTAAAACTTTAGATTGTCTTCTTGGGTTTTTTGCCTCAAAGCTATTTGACAAAAGCATATTAGTCTAACTTTAAATTATTTTTAAAGCTTTATTACAGCTATGTGGTATCCTGAAACCTGTGAACACATCTCCCAACATTAAGATTATAATTTAAACTAGCCGGACTACTGAGACGCTATTGTTTTGCTTAATCATCAACCTAAACCACAGTCTATATGGCTCCTTAATAGAAACTCATATGTTCTAGCTGTGTGACACTTGCTTGTTTATATTTTTATCATCAAAAATCTAAACCAACATTATTCTTATCAATTAGATAGTATAGCATAAGAATAAATCATCTTCATAATAAACCATAGGTAAAAATGCCCCATAGAATGGGATGTCTCCATGAGATAAGCACACTACATTATACTCCATTACAGGCAGTGGGGATCTCCCCACACCTATTCGCATTATGTCAGATACTAGAGGGAAAAAGCGGTGGCAAACATGTAAAGGCAGAAGCAAAAGGTGTTCTGGGGTCTGTGGGTCTTGGGGCCTTTCCTAGCTGAGATTCACTTATCAGGGAGTTGCCTCCTTGCACTTCAGTTGCCACCTGCTGCTCCTCTGACACAGTCACTGGCAAGAATTCAAGCCACCCCACACCTCTCATTGGTTGGGGTAGGGAGGCAGCTTCAGAGTTGGTGAGCCCAGTGGAGGTAAAGAATAAAGTGTGTAAAAGGCACACTATCAAGTCTGGCATAGGCTGGCCCCACTAGAAGCTTGTTTTGGTAGGAATACTGGATGTGTCTGTGCAGGGGTGAGGGGGTCAAATACTGAGTTGTAAAAAGAAGGTCCAAGAATGGTCACAGAACATACCTGTGGCTCTGACTTAAAGCCCTGGTGTCTACTTCACACATGAGTTACTGATGTGGGATTCCCTTCTGTATACTGTGAATGTTTTATTAGCATTGGTTAATAAAGATAATGCTTTGGCCTATGGCAGGGCAGAATAGAGCTAGGTGGGAAAACTAAACTGAATGCTGGGAGAAAGAAGGCAGAGTCAGAAAGACACCATGTAGCTGCCAAAGGAGACAGATTCCCAGAACTTTACCAGTAAACCACAGCCTCATGGTGATACACAGATGAATAGAAATGGGTTAATTTAAGATGTGAGAGGTAGCTAGAAAAATGCTTGAGCCACTGGCCAAACCATGTGTAATTAATATAGTTTCTGTGTGATTATTCGGGTCTGGGTGGCTGGGAAATGGAAAAGCCACCTGAACTGGCCTAAACGCAGTTAGAACAATGGTCATCTTTAACACGTTGTCAAATGGAACGAGAAAAGTTGTGTGAAAATGATTCTAATTCTGTTGGAAGACTCCAGGAGATGAGAAAGGACCCTGGGGTCTTTGAGATTTCTAAGTGGGTGACCCTGATGGCCTGAATTTAATCCCCAGAATCCACATGGTGGAAAGAGAGCAAGAGAGTACCAACTCTCACAAATTGTCCTCTGACCTAAACATGCATATGCATATATATATGCACTTATTTTAATTTAAGGCTCCTGAAGCTTCACACAGGAATGAGTTGCTATTGGTGACAATAATAACATGAAGGTCAGGACACAGATTTTCATATCAGGTGACCCAGCAAGTCACAGTAGCCATGTCTTCCTCCAAAGCTTATATGAGAATCAACTGATAAGCTGCTTTGAAAACACTTAGAACATTCCTGGCATGTGATAAAGACTTGACTGTGGGGACTGGAGAAATGGCTCAGGGGTTAAGAGCACATTTGCTTTTGCAAAGGACCTGGATTCAATTCCCAGCACCTACACAATGGCTCTCAACCTTCTGTAACCCCAATTCTAGGAGATCTTACAAGCACACAAATGGTGCACATACATGCATGTAAACAAAATATTTATACACATAGGGTAAATAAATAAATCTTTTTTAAAAAAGATTTGACCATTAGGTTCTGCACTGTTAGCAACAACATTGACATACTGTGTTTCAAAGTATTTCCAAGAACTTTATTTTGGTGGGGGAAGGTTTTATTCATCTCACAAGTTACAGTTCATCATCAAGGGAGAAGAGATCATGGAAGATTCGCCTTACTGAATTGCTCCCCAAGGATAGCTTGGTTTCTTATGCATTCGTGTGCTTACCTTCTCAGGGGTGACATCACCCACAGTGGGCTGATTCCTTCTACATCAACATGAAGCATGAAAATGCCCTCTGGTAGGATGCCCTAACATCCCTACAGGCCAACATGCTGGAACTAATTCCCCAATGGAGGTTCCTTCCTTCCAGGGGACTCTAGTTTCTGTTGTGTTGTTTTTAAGAGAATAAAAGGGCTAGTTTCCAATTGCATAGGGCAGGGGTGTCATGATGAGAATTTCTGCAGTGTTGTAGCTTGCCATGTTGTGGTGATAGGCAATGGTGGAGGACTCTGAGTGGCGTGGGGAAGGCCTGGCAGGAAGAACTTGGTAGGTGGGGGAAAGTACCATGGATCCTCCAGGATTACTTCTGCCCTCCACATGATTTTTCTGAAAATCCACCACCAAGGGATAACTTTCAATCAAACAATGTGGTCCCAAGAAAGGTTTCTTTATCATCCATTTTCTGTCATCTTTAGCTTACTAAGAAGGAAAGATCTGGACTGGCAAGAAGGCTCAGCAGATAAATAAGCTTTCATTAAGACTGATGACCCTGGGACGCACTTGGTGGGAAGAGAGAACTGACTCCCACTCGTTTTTCTCTGACCTCTACATATATGTTAGGGCACATGTGCACACATGCACACATGTACACACACACATTCAAGTTTTTGAAATAGAGAAAGAAGCAAAGGGAAGAAGGAAGAAAGGAAAGCAGGAAGGAAGGAAAAGAAAGATGTGGAAGGGAAGTTTGGACTCAAAAGGAAAGATCCAGGAAGCATTTTCATTCTCCTTGAAGCATCTGGGCTGGGCTTGCTCCCTAGTATTGGCAAAGTGATCAGTTTGAATGAATGAGTGAAGGGTTGCACGGTGGACAGCTGTTCTGTGGCCAGGGCACAACACAGAGCAGAAGAGAAGCCCGGCTCGCCATCAGCAGTGGCTCCAGTCTTGCCCTCCTAGCGAGGATGCCTCTGTTACAGATGAACTGTGAAGTGAGGTGATCCAGGTGTGCACCGGTGCAGCTTAGCGGAATCTCTGCAAGAATCCAGGCATACTCTGTGACTGCCCCTTCCCTAAGACCAAAGTGAAAGATTGGCATTCGAAGAAGACCACAGTAACTGGAGATTCTGGAGTTTGACCCCAACACAAAATGTCTACCCACCGCTCCAAGGACTGCTGCGCTGCAAAAACACTTGCAATGTTCAATCAAGTCTCAAAGAAGAAGGGTCAGAAGGCAAGTGGCTTGAACTACCTAAACTAAACAGTCGTCTTTCCTGAGCAAACATTTTCTTTCTCTTAAAACCAAATTCTTCTTCTCAAATCTGTGAGTAGTTAATAAATCAAAGTGGGCCAAAGAGTATTATAGCCATGGGAAACCATCCATGGATGACGTCAGGTGAGTTCTCTGAAGTGAAGGTGCCTGTGAAAGTAGAAAAATGCCCTTCTCAGTGACAAGTGTCCCCTTGAAACTGGTAGCTGTGTCCTGTCACGCCTATTTAGAGGCTGGTGGCTTCTCTTCTGCATTGACTTTTCTGAAACACTAAGTCAAGAGCTGCAACAAGCAAACAGCAGGATTAATTGTAGGTCTTGAATGCCATCATTCCTGTGAGAGGAACTTTGGTATAGAAAAAAAAAATCCCATTAGAAAGAGATTTATCCTCCCAGAGATCAAATGGAGCTCAACACACATCGCAAGTCCTCCTCCAGCCTTTACTGATCTGTTTCCCCAGAAGAGGGGCCTTGTCCTTACAGAGGTCTGGACATTCCCCCAAAGACCATTATCTTGCTTGTGATGTGCTATCTACTGCCAGGCTGAGGCCTGCACTCCCATTCTTCACGCTCTGGAAAGTTAATGCGCTCTGTCTTCCCGGAACTGTTCTTGAGGGGGATCACGCTCGTCTCTCGGCAAACCTCAGAAACATTCCTGGCATCCTACATCTAGCTGTGTCCTAGCCCTGTGCCAAACTATCTTCCGTCTTCTGTGTCAGTTCTCAAAATAAGCTCCTGAGGTAAGAAATATCAGCCCCATCTTCCAGATGAGGGGGTAGAGGCATGCGAAGGACAGCTCCTTGGAGCAGTGGAGCCTGGACTGAAGGCAAACTGTCTGCTCCAGGAAAACCCAGGATCAGCTCCTACCCTATCTGGATGCCTCGGTCTCTTATCTGAAGAGGCTCTTTAGCAGGGTCACTGCCTAGGCCCTGCAGAAATCTCCCTTAGATCTCTCAATATTGTTTTGCTGGTAGGTCCTCATTCCCTCATGGGTGTCTTGTAGTGGCCTGAGTCACCCACTAGGAAGGCTATGTTTGGCCTCAAACAAGCTGTGGGTTTCCCTGAGAAAGAGGGAATGGTCTAAAGTTCATTCTCCGTGCATCCTTCAGAGATCACTCAAAACAAATTAACCAAGTGGCGTGATTCAAAAGGCTGTCCCTACATGACCAGATCATTTTGCCAGGCTCTGTGGCCACAGGCTGTGTACATAATTACAGGCAGCCATCTTGCAAATTCCTAGAGCTGAGAGATCTTGCAGGGCAAAAGGAAATGGATGGTCACAAACATTTTCACAATCACCACAGCCTCAAACACGTGCAGATGGGGAGGGAAGTGTATGTAAGCAACTTGGGTCTGAGTTTAAGTCTGAAGAACAAGGCTGGACAGTAGTGGCCCATGTCTTTATTCCCAGCATGTGGGAAGCAAAAGCAGGTGGATCTCTGTGAGTTTAAGTCCAGCCTGGTCTATAGAGAGAGTTCCAGGACAGCCTGGGCTGTTACACAGATAAACCCTGTCTCAAAAACAAACAAACAAACAAACAAACAAAAACAAAAGATTTAAGAGCAAGTCTTTATAGTGAGCAAAATTGCAGGGCTCATAGTAAGGTCCTGTCTCAAAAAGCAAAAGATAAAAGAAAACAAAGCAAAACAAAAACACAGAAAAGCTAGGAGAGGGGACCTTATGTGCAGCTTTTAATATTTTACATAGGTCTTTTGCACTAATATTTCCAATGAATATTTGTTAACTAGAGAAGGAAAACAACTCTTCGGTGCATTGTGGCCTCTGCTGTATGAGATGCACTCATTGTGGCCTCTGCTGTATGGGATGCACTCATTGGGGTCCCTGCTATACGGGATACACTCATTGTGGCCTCTGCTGTATGGGATGCACTTTCCTGAATTGCTAAATGCTTCCGTCTTCGCCGTGATCAAAGAAAAGTGTCAGATTATATGAAGCTACCTGCAGAAGCGCCCTCCAGTTTATTACTAACATCACTGTGGCAGTGAGGGAGGCTGCTGTTCTGGAGGCTGCTGTTCTAGGTACCAAGGCTGAGGGATCAGATGCAGTCCTCTCACTCTGCTAGTGTCACCCCTTCTGGATCCTTTGGATCTCCGGCTGTGCTGGAGGCTATAATACAGGCCACGCCCTCTGGGTTTTACCATCCTATTCTTTGCTATCGACTCAGCCTCTGGGAGTTTCAGGCTACCGCTGGAAAAGAAACACAGACAGCAGAAGCTTGAGTCGGTGCGGAGCTGCCCTACAACTTAGGACTCAACAGAATCCCAGAGAGAGCCACCATAGTTAAGAGTATTGCACCATACCAATCATAGTAGCTGAGAGAAAGAACTCCCAATGTTCTTATCACAAAGAAATGATTAATATTCAATATCATAGATAACTCAAATAACCTCCGTTGATTGTATCCATACATATGCAAAAAAATATTATTGCCCCAGTATGTACAATTTTTACGGGTCCATTAAAAGCATAAAGAAACAGGTGATAAGCAAGGAAAAGAACTGAGCACAACTGGACCAGAGGCTGGGAAAGCAGGTTCACTGGATAGGCAAAGAGTTGCGCACAGACAGAGAGCTAAGGGGCCATAGCTCAGCGTAGGATCAGAAACAAGAATTACACAAACTAGGAACTCAACACCCTCTCCGTGAATCTGGACCAGTCCTCATGGCCCAGCCAACAGCTGGTCCTACAGAGAGCGTGTGGGTTTCTAGACCCTCTGAATTGCAGCTCTCCTTGAAGCTGTTGGCCGCTTAGCTGCCACACCAGACATTCTCAGCCTAGGGGAGGGAAAGGAAATAGAATTAAGAATCTATCCGTGGCTTTCCGTATTGGCACAGTTCCACTAGAAGCCTGAGAGGGAGAGGACTTTGGGAGCGAGGGCTTAATGAGGTGTTGTGATTGTTGGAGGTGGCCTGTCCCCCACTGGGAAGTTACTGTAATCTGGGAGAGGTCTGCCAAAGGTGATGGTGAGCACCCTGGAGGAGAGTCGATGGAGAGGGAGGCTCCTATGCTCTTGGGCTCTGTAGCGACAGTCTCTTTGCAGGAAGCACCTCCTCTTGGGGTTGCCACTTCTCATTTTCAAGGGTGCAAGTAACCCATAGGACATTGGCCTTCCCCATTCCCCAAGGACAATGCAACATGTCATCTCTGCCCTTTTAGCTGAAAGGTTTGACGAGCTGTTTCGTGGTGATAGGTAGCAATCCTTCCTCATCCCCCTACCTAGGGATGCAATCCAAAGGTTTTCTAACACTTCGTATAATTCAGCTATGAGAGCCAGATGACTCGTTCCTTCGTTTATTTTGCTTCTTTTATTTATCAAAGGGGGGTATTCGTGTAAGTGCACAGTATATTTTCAGAACAAAGCTAAAATGGTGGTCCTTGTTGCCACTCACTGGCCCAGGGTTAAACTTCCACAGTGGGGCCCAAGATGCCTGTTCTTGCAGTTCCCAGAGCTGGCCAAGGTTGCTTCTGCTTACTCATCTTCCTCAAGGCTCCCAAATGTTTTCCTGGAATATGCTTGTGGTGTGTGTGTGGCGGGGGGGGGGTGTCTGGGGAGGTTATTTATGATCTCACACAGTCCTCATTCTCATACAGAACACATGCAGATTTGCTTTGGATGGGGAGAGCAACAACCCGTGTGAGCAGGAAAGAATGCAAGAGAGGCACTTGGCACTCCTGACCCCCAACCTGTATCCAATTTAGAAGTCTTGGCCTTCTGGCTATGGGCTAAGGGGTGATGGACCCGTGACACAGAGTGTCCGCCTGTCTCAGTCCGGACCCAACCTTCACTAGTGACATCATGGCCAATCTATAGTAAAAAGCAGTAACAAGGATGGAGGTTCTGAATGATGGGGGTTGGGAAGGGGCAGTCTTCTAGCATCCTTTCTGCTTGACAGCTCACACAGCAGAATTTACCTTCACGTCATCAATAAATTCTGAAATGATCATCGGCTGAAACATAGACTGTCTTTGGAAAAGATAGAAGAAACAGGTAAAGGTTATAATTCAAATAAACCAGACCTAGGAATAGCCCAGGTTCTGGAATAAACCAGACCTAGGAATAGCCCAGGTTCTGGAATAAACCAGACCTAGGAATAGCCCAGGTTCTGGAATAAACCAGACCTAGGAATAGCCCAGGTTCTGGAATTAGCCATTGTTCACACTCATCCTATGGCTCTACTTGTCGGGGTCCACAGGCAGGCAGCTTTACCTCACTGTCTTCTCGTTTTCAAGGTAGAAAGAAGAGCAATTCCCACAGCATGTGGCCATGTGAAGCTGGATAATCCACAGGAATCCTACAGGACAGGCTACTTGGGATAGAAAATGTGCTCAGACTAGAAAGATGAGCTCGGTGGGTAAAGGTCTTATTACACAATGTGATGACCTGATCTCAGGTCCCTAGAATCCACATACAGCTGGATTTGGTGGTGCATATTTATAAACCCAGGGCTCCTCTGGTGAGATGGAAGGTAGAGACCTAGAATTCCTGGAAGTTCATCAACCAGATAGCCCTGGCGAACTAGAAATCTTGTTTCAAGAAATATGGAGGGTGAGAACCAACATTTGAGGTTGCCTCTGAACTACACATATGTGACATGACATGTGTGCTGTGGCATGTAAAAGCACGTGCATGCACACACATGCACACACACGCACACTCACATACACAAATGAACAATGTGGGGAACAGAGGAAGCCTTGAGTGAATGCGTAAAGAGTGGGCGAAATCCTGAGTGAATGTATATTGTTGACATGGGCACAGTCATGTCAAGGACATCAATGCCTCAAACCCATAGATATTGGCAAATCCTTCCTGTAGGCAAGGCTCAGAGGCAACAGCAAAGCTTCCCTCTAGTCCAAAACTGAGTGTTTAGGAGTCATTGACCAGAGTGAGCGGAAAACAGCAACTGCAGCTTCTTCTGCTGGAATGACTGCTTCCCTACAGAGACCTCCTACAGAGGCTAAGCAACCCTTCCCTCCCTGGGAGGGAAGATTGGCAACTCCCAGAGGTCCCAGGCTGTTGCAGAATTGGTCCTGCTCCAGCAGAGCAAGTATTGCCCCCCTGTAGCAGCCTTTCTGGGTGTGTGTCTGTGTGTCTGTCCTTTTTGGTAATTACTTCATTGTCCTAGTCAAAGTCAATCCCTAAGTGGGGCTGGATCCAGCAGAAAAGAAAATCTGTAACCACTCTGCCTGTTTTTGTGTCCTTGGGACATTACACACAACACCAACACTTTAGGATAAAGAAAATCACTTAACTCTCTATCTTAGTGTCCTATTGCTGTGAGGAGACACCATGACCACAGCAACTCTTAGAAAAGAAAGCATTTAATTTGGGCTTGCTTGCAATTTCAGAGGGTTAGTCCATTAGCGTGGCAGGAAGCATAGTCACGCATCGGCAGACGTGGTGCTGGAGAGGTAACTGAGCGTTTTACATCTGGTACCACAGGCAGCAGGAAGAGAGATTCTGGACTTGGCCTTGGAAACCTCAAAGACCACTACGAGTGGCACACTTCCTCCAACAAAGCCACACCTACTCCAACAAGGCCACACCTCTTCATCCTTCTCAAATTCCCTAAGACTAAGCATTCAAATATATGAGCATATGGGGGCCTTTTTTATTCAAACCACCACACTCTCCATGTTATTTTCCTCTCAGAACATAAAGTCAAGGACAAGACAGTTTACTGAGTAACATTCAGATAGTGCCCTAGCCTCTACTGGCAGGTAAGCTGTCAACACAGAAAGGCACTCTGCTCCCTCATGAGTAGAGGGAGGCTTACCTATGTGCCAACACTGAGCTTGTTCTAGGACGGTTTTATGAAAGCATTGCACCACTGAGCGTTTTCAACATTCTCCAGATTCTCAGGCCACTGGGGCATTGTACAGGCAGAACTGCATGCGGAAAGCATGCCGAGTTCAGCCGCAGACCACAGTAATTGATTTGTTAGCTGACAATCAATTAATCTGTGAGCTCTGGGGCTTATATAAATACTTCCTGAAAATTCCAAATACTCAATAACCTCTTATCAAGAATGATGAGAAGAGAAAATGCCAGAAACCCCACAGTTAGAATACACTCTTTGATGACTGGGGACATTGTCAGCTGACCTGCAGTTGAAATATACTGGGACAAACTTTCCTAATCAGAGCCCCAGTTCTGGGAAATATCTTCTTCCCTTTTGGCTCATTTGGAATCAAAATGTGTTCAATTAGCAGGCAGCATATGATGCATTAGAAAAACAGGCCTTTCATGGTTGTATTTCCCTGTGTTTTACAGTACCATGACACAGGGTCATATCAGTAATGTTAAAAGTCAGAGAAGGTTTAGACATGTCCAAACAGTAATTAATTTAAGAGGTTATCTTTCTGACATCATGGCCATTGTATGTAGATGCTAATGGTGGAATACTGATGTGATGTTCTTGAAGTTTGGAATTCAAACAGAATTTGGATTGGTGAGTAACTAAAAGGGAACTTTCCATTGTTAATTAAAGCCATTCCAGAAGTGCGGGAACATGCTCTTATTATTTATTCACTGTTTCCAGCTAAGCAGTGGGAACAAATGCTCAGATGGGCTATTGTAGTTAAAGGACTTTAACTTTCCACTCTCTGGCGTGTCCTTCAGAAGGATATGTTGACATCTCTGGGTCTTTAGATGGGAACTCTATGGAGATAGGGCCATTGTGGATGGACTTAGTTAAAATCGAGTCACACTGGGCTAGGGTTGAACCTGAGTAGAACTGACTGGTGCCCTTATAGGGAAGAAGAAAACACACAAGGAGGCATGGCCATGTGCCAACATGGGCAGGTGATGCCAGCAAAGAAAGGACAAGGACTCAGACATGGTGTAGGAGGGTCTTCTATTTGTATATTGCCCTCATTGGTTAAGTAAAGAAAATTGCCATGGCCTTTTGATAGGGCAGCCCTTAGGTGGGCGGAGTAGATAGAATGGAATGCTGTGAGAGAGAAGGCAGTGTAGTAGACGCCATGCTTCTCCAGCACAAGATGGACACTGGTTAGACTCATGCCGGTAAGCCACAACTCAAGTGGCAATACACATTAATGGAGATGGGCTAAAATAATATGTGAGAGTTAGCCAATAAGGGGCTGGAGATAATGGGCCAGGCAGTATTTAAATGACTACAGTTTCCGTGTGATTATTTCGGGTACACACCGGGAGCCGGATGGCACAAGGGGCCCTGCGCTGGGAACGCAGTCTGAGCCCCACATTACAACACAGACAGGCCGGGGAGATGGCTTAGTGCAAGCCAAACAGACAGGAGGACCAGAGTTCAGCTCCCCCAACAACCACACAAAAGCCAGGAAAGTGTGGTGGCCTGCCTGGAATCCCAACACTGCCTTGATAGGCAGAGACAATATGGCAATCCTGGAAGTCCTAGGTTCAGTTAGGAACTTAGTCCCAGTGAATAGAGCACAGGATAATCAAGGAAGCCACCCAATGTCAACCTCTAGCTTCTACATGAATGTGCACATGTGTGTGTACACACACACACACACACACGTGTGTGTGTGTGTGAGATAGAGAGCATACATATGTACACTTCATACATATAAACTTAAAAGAACTGCCAGCCATGCAATAGTGGTGCACACCTTTAATCCCAGCACTCAGAAGGCAGAGGCAAGTAAATCTCTGAGTTCGAGGCTAGCCTGGTCTACAAAGAGTTAGTTCCAAGACAGCCAGGGCTACACAGCGAATCCCTGTCTCAGATGAAACAAAGAAAGAAAAGATGGAAGGAAAGAAGGAAGGAACGAATGAAGGAAGGAACGAACGAAGGAAGGAAAAGAGAAAAGAAAAGAAATGCCAAGGATGGATCACAAAAGCTAAAAGAGACAGGGAGAACTGTCCTCTACCACTTTCATGGGAACGTGGCCCTGCTAACACTTTGGCTTCAGACTCTTGCCTGCTAGAACCCTGAGATGCTGACATTCTGCACTGTTTTAAGCTGTTGGGTGTGGTGCTTCTTCAGGCAGCCCCAGGAAATAAATACACGTAGTCTGCACCCTTCTTTCAACCCTTATCAGTGTCACTTTGCAGTGAGGGGCTGGTTGTTGTAAACATTCAGAACTTAATCCTTAAGCAAGCTGCAGCTGCTTACACTTTGAACCCCATCCGCATAAGCATTGCCACACAAAGTGGCCAAACAGGAGCCTACAGACATGTCTCTGTAGAACACCATATACAGACATGCGTCTCTGTAGAACACCATGCACAGCCCCTGCGTCTCTGTAGAATGCCATATACAGACATGCATCTCTGTAGAACACCATGCACAGCCCCTGCGTCTCTGTAGAACACCATGCACAGCCCCTGCGTCTCTGTAGAACACCATGCACAGCCCCTGCGTCTCTGTAGAACACCATGTACAGCCCCTGCGTCTCTGTAGAACACCATGCACAGCCCCTGCATTTCTGTAGAACACCATGCACAGCCCCTGCGTCTCTGTAGAATGCCATATACAGACATGCGTCTCTGTAGAACACCATGTTACAGCCCCCAAAGTACTTTCAGTGGAAAGCTTTGCCGTTGTGAGCTGTCCAATTTCTTGACCTAAAGCTGTCATGTGTCCCTTCATCTAGCTGTTTAACCATCAAACAGAACATTTATCACCTGTCAGTTCTTGGAGGAAAAAAAATCACTGCAAAGTGTCACTGGGAAACATAGATTGCTTTTCCTTCCAAGATAATAAATATGGTAGGTACAAACCTTTAAAAAATTACAGTGATTTTTGTTGGCACTTGTGAATTCTGGCCTCTGTTCTGGTTATCCTTACTAGAAATAACTGTTGCAATCACATTTTTACTAGCAAAAGTATTTAGAATATACTTTCAATATTTTTTAGTTATTTTGAAGATACATGTTGCAAGTGGTGCAATGTTGTCGGGGTTTCTGTCCTGCCTGGTTCCCACAATCTTTAAGTCCCAAAGAAATCACACAAAGGTCTATATTAGTTATAAAATGATTGGCCCATTAGCTCAGGCTTCTTACTAACTCTTATAACTTATATTAGCCCATTATTCTTGTCTATGTTATCCATGTGGCTTGGTACCTTTTTTGGCAAGGCAGTCACATCTTGCTTGTTCTGTGGCTGGATCAGGACTGTTTCCTCTTCCCAGAATTCTCCTGTTCTCATCGCCCCACCTCTACTTCCTGCCTGGTTGTCCCGCCTATACTTCCTGCCTGGCTACTGGCCAATCAGCGTTTATTTAAAATATAATTGACAGAATACAGACAATTGTCCCACACCAGTGCAAGACTGGCAAAAGATGATTACAGAACAGTTTAAGTAATTAGGTCAAGAAGTGCTATATATTAGATTATTTAACTACTATTAACATTTTATTTTATTTGTAAAATATATTTTCTACAGAGCCCAGTTAGTACTTTCCATATGTACATAGTTGTGGAGTCATCCACTGGCGCATGGGCAACCGACCAGTGGCCACCCCTCCAAAACAAGTGACTCTCCCTCTCACAGCAGCCATTAACTCTCAATAGCTCCAAACAAGGCCGTGAAGATGAGTCGGAAGATGTGTTAGGTGGAGGGGAGGGACAGCTGGAAGGAAGGAGTGTGTGTGGGCATGATCATGATACATTGTATACATGTATGAAATCTTCAAAGCATAAGTGAAAAATCAAGTCAGATTAAATACAGACATATACTTTATCGTATGATGAATGTTTAATAGTCACTTTAGTGGGGAAAACTAAGATGAGTGGTAGTGTGATCACAGATTAGCTATGATCTAGCCAGGCCTCACTTTGATTACTCCCCTCTTTAAAGCCACGGCCTTGACCAGAGTGACTCCATGCTGAATGAAAATGACAAGAAAGAATGGACTCTATGGATAGCTGTTCACACAAGCAAGCAGCCACCGCGCGTCAGTAGAGCAGGAGGCAAACCGAAGAAGAATCGGTGTCACTGGTTGACACCTGAAAGTACAACAGCTGACACCTGTAGGCGGAGATTGCTCCTTTGTTTCCTGGCTTCCCAGACCCAAGATGATCACATATAAACAATATTAATTACAGTACTGTTTGGCCAAAAGCTTAAACATATTTCTAGTTAGCGCTTACATCTTAAATTAGCCCATTTCTATTAATCTGTGTATCACCACAAGGATGTGGCTTACCAGGTAAAGTTCCAGTGTCTGTCTCCTTCGGAAGCTATGTGGCATCTCTTTGACTCCGCCTACTTTCTCTCTATATCTCTGTTCAAATTTCCCACCTGGCTTTATTCTGCTAAGCTATTGGCTGAAAAAGCTTAATTTATTAACCAATGGTAATAAAACATATTCACAGCATCCAGAGGTGAATTCCACAACAGACACCAGAGACACCAGACACATGAGCTTCTATATCGCTATGACAGCGACTCCGCGACCAAAATGTGGCAGGAAGACTGACTCCTCACCTACTGTCTTGTCATGAGCCTTGTTCTGGGACACTGCCACAGTAAAGGGCTCTTGCCTCTGTCCCCCAGGCTCCACCTCCGGTGTAGTTTCTCCTAGTCATGACCTGCAGCCCACTTCACCCTGACCCTCAACACAGCCTGCCACCTGGACCAGGATCTGACAGCTCTGTCCCCAAGCATCTTTGTGTCTGCAGTTACTCCTTATCCAGTCCCCAGCAGGCTCACCTTGCTCCTGTGTCTGCCTCCAGCTTCAGAAAAGTTCTCTGAACTCTAATGACTCTTTAACCCTTTCCTAGCAATTCTCTCTCTCTCTCTCTCTCTCTCTCTCTCTCTCTCTCATACACACACACAGTATGTATGAAGTACAATATATTTTTATTTATTATTTGTTACGTATATGTATGTGTATATGTGAGTGAAGGTACACACATGCCACAGCATGCATATGGAGCTCAGAGGTCAACTTGTAGGAGTCAGTTCTCTCCCTCTGTCACATGGGTTCTAGAAATTGAGTTAGGTCATCAGACTCAGCAGCAAGTACCTACCTGTGCCAGTCCATGGAGTGAGGCGTATGATTGGCAAATTAATACTAATGACTAACATTGGAACCATAGAGGTTGTGGTTGCTAATATGCAAGTGTCAAGTGAAATGGCAATTGCTTGGCAAATTGCAGTCAACAAAACTGATGTAGGTGGTGAATTTGTTATTTAATAATCTCTGGCATCATGGAAAGATACACATGTACATGTCTCTCTTTCTGACGTAACACATGACACTCTTTACCACGTAATTTTGCAGAGATATTTTTCCATTGAGTCATGCTGGCTAGACCATGTGACTCGTTTTGGTCCATGATGTGGGAAGAACTGACAGTGTCCCGTTTGGGAGTCTTGGCTTTTGGGTGCTCAGCCTGAGGGACTAGGAAGGCAGCTCTGTCGGTAGAGTGCTCTCCCAGGATACATGAAGCGCTGGGTTTGATCTCCAAGACGCAAGAGAAACAAAAGGTAAACAAAGAACGGGCCTGGTAGTGTCTGTTCCCTGGCCTGCACATCTGCAGAATCTTCAAGGAACAGTTAGTGCCTCTTCAGTAGGGGTGAAAGAACACACATGGAGCAGATCCAAGTCCAGCTCCAGTGGGAGAGCTCAGCCCTGCAAAACCTGCTGCCTGAAGCAAGGCCATCTGATGGGTCCTACCTAGAACAACTACTTAGACCCAAAACATGAAAGCAAATGTCTATTGATGAAAGATTTGGAGTTTAGGTGATTTGTTAGACAGCAAGTCTAACTGTGAAAATGCCATTGAGAGAGGCACCAGTATTGGCCTGGAAAAATAATAGCTCATACAGGAATTCCCTTGTTCTTATCCTGCAGCTTAAACACACTGCTAGCCTTTCATTAATCCTCATGAGATGGTTTTTTTTCTTTATGTGTTTATTTGTCAGTTTCCAAAGTATGTATTTGTGAAAATACATACTTGGCAAATTGAAAACTGCAACTACATTGAGCTCATATTTGGTGGTCTTTTCTTCCCTTCATTGAAACCTATCAGATACACACGTTTCTCTTTGTCACACTCTGGCTCCCATAGACTATTTTTGGGGGGATGTGGCCTTAAACGTGGGTTTCACAGCTCCCACTGAGAATTCTAAAGCTATTCACCAGACTTTAGAGCAGGGTTCCAGCTTCAGCACTGTAGGCATTGGGAGCCACGTCCTTTCTGGGTAGCTGTCTGAGGTCTCGAAAGATATTCAGCAGAACCTCCATCTATCCACTCCGTGACAGCAGAGCCCCCTCCCCTGCAGCAGTGGTAACAATTGAAAAATGCTTCCAGAAACGCCTAACTGTTCCTGGAGTACAAAGTCATCCTCAGCTGAGAACTTTGTTGTTCTTCTGATCTTGGAAGCTAAGCAGGGTCAGGCCTGGTTAATACATGGAAGGGAGAATTACATTCTTATGGGAAATTGGAATTTAGTTTGGTTAAGTCAAATATATAATAGACATCATCTGGCTATACTTTAAGATCTAGTTATACAATAATTTAGCCCTTACTAAAAATACAAAGACCTGGGATACAATCCTAACCACCAGAATATCTGATGCTTATGGTAAAAATAAGTATCTTCTTAGTGATGACCATGGGAAAACCCAAAGGGTATTATTGCTTTGGCGGGTAGTCATCCTCGGTTGATCTGCACCGACTCCAATGTTAGGCAATGCCTTCCTTGTTCCACACATCAACAGCTTAGGAGGAGAGGCGTACCATGGACATTGTTTTTAAGATGCAGCCTCGGAGCCAGCTTAACACTCAATAAAAATGAACAAGACTAGCCAATTCTTAAGCATAAGTGAGGCACTTCAGATACCACCTTCCTCCAAGATTCTATTTCTATCAAAGGATGAAGCAAAACTTCCATTTCCTGGCAGTTTATGTACTTTGGTAGGAATGTGAGCAAATGCCGGATAAGTGCAAAACCTGACTCTGGACATGTGTTTAAAATAAATGTCACAAAACATCTTGTGTTCATGATTATAACCTCTTCAACATAACAGACACATCGGAACTACCTTAACCCAAAATCCTCTATTATTAAATTTGCAAGTCCAGTCTGAGTTTGGGGTCATTCATTAAAATTATTTGAACCTCATTTTCCTAATCTGTAAAATGAGAATATTCAACTAAATAATAACTGTATTTTGAATTATATTTTGGCATTTTTTTTTGACAGGCCACTCGCCCACACCACAAAGAAATCATGCAGTACTGGGGAGATCCTCAGAATAATATTTGACTGTGATGGTCAAATGATTTGCCTATGGTTGTCACACAGAGCAGGAAAAGAGCTCAGCCCAGGTAGAATGATTCCTTTCATTCTTATTGATAGTCTATCAGAGGGCCAGTTGAAAGGTAAATAGGGAGGGGCGTGGCTTCATGGAGGAGCATTTATCTAACATGCCCAAGGCTCTGGGTCTCACACCTAGCATCAAAAACAGAAGGGAAGGGGGCAGAGTGCAGCAATATGGCTTAGGCTTGTTGGTTTACATGTGTAATCCTAGCATGCGAGGGAATAATTAGTTGGAGGTCAGCCATGACCATATAGTGAGAATAAGTCCCAGAGCAGCCTGAACTGTAGAAAGAGACCCTGTCTCAAAATAAATAAATAGATAGATAGGTAGAGAAATGGATGGATGGATAGATAGATAGATAGATAGATAGATAGATAGATAGATAGATAGATAGATAGATAGAGCAGGCATTGGGGGGAAAGCCACTGATTGGTCACAGACCTCAACAGATTTCATTAAAGCATGCCTCTCAAAACACAGCCCCCTTGAAGACAGAGTATGACTATCACTAAGTCACTGAGCAGAATAAAAAAAAAGAAACTCTGGAGAATTGGGATGGGCAACCAGGACTGTTTTCCATATGCCCCAAATGCATTTTATTGGACGTAGACGTTTTCAATCAGTTTAAGGAAAAGTTTCTGTAACAACTATCAAAACCTGGTGTGAACAGCTCTATTTGAAGACATTCTTGCTGGTCCCACTTGGAGGAGAGGAGCCTCCTTAGCAAAATGGAGGGAAAGGCCCTTCCTCTGTGGGCATATCTCAGCAGCATCCATGGGTATACCTCAGCAGCATCTGTGGGTATACCTCAGGAGCATCTGTGGGTATACCTCAGGAGCATCCATGGGTATACCTCAGCAGAGTCCATGGGTGTACCTCAGCAGCATCTGTGGGTGTACCTCAACAAAGTCCATAGTTGTACTTTAAAATTGCCTGTGGGAGCTTCTAATCCATGCCCTGGAAAAAGAACAGCACATAGAGAGCTCTTCATTCAGTCAAGTGGGTGGTTGGCCTCAGAAATGGATTCTACACCCCAGTCCTTCCTGGTTGGACACATTACAGAAACCTCTGCGGCCACCTCATGACTCGCCTCACCATCTCAGGGTGGGAGGCTCAAGTCTCCCTGACCATAAACTTTTGAAAAGAATTACTAGGAGTGTTTAGTTAGAATGAAGAGTTGCCATGGAGTTTCATCTTCTAATTTATTCCTTATTTTACTATCTGCCTATTCTACCACAAGGGAATTACAATTTATATCTAATTTGTTTACCCTAGAGATTTAAAAAGTAAACAAACTCCAAAGAGGCCTGATTGCGAGAAATGACCTCAGGGGGGCACTCTAAATCCTTGCAGGCACAGGCCCCACAGGCCTGCATTCTTGTCTCTTACGGGCATAGCAGAGATACTTCACTGCGTTAAGTGAGCAGAAAGAGCCAGCGTTGGGAAAGAGCACTTGCCGACCTTGTTTGTTCCCATAAACAACCCCACTTCTTGTTGCTCAATAAAAATCGAAACTGACAGTTTGTAAAACCCAGAAAACAAGAACTCTTGGATTACATTGAAGGGCTGATGAATATTTCCAGAGTTTACGGGGATCCTGTGGGAGAAGCCTATTTAGGATTCCACAGTGACAGTGAGAATCTTTGTCTGGAAAACCTGCTGGCCAGGAGTCCTTCCTTTCCAAATTCCATTTCAACTCTACTGAAAGATGTTGGGCTGGTGGAAGAGGATTAGCAGGGAAACAGTTTACGTCAGTGAAGTTTGGAAACTCAGTACCAAGGACTGTAATTAACAGTGAGATCTGCTGAAACTGTAAGGATCTGAAGTTTAGTTGTGATTTCAGTTCTCTCAACACTGGGCCTGGGGTTTATTTTAAAAGATGCAGTTGACCCACGTAGACTTTAACTATTGTCTGCCCAGGTCAAGTTTAAAAGAGTGTTTAACTAAGGGATTGAACAATGAAGGAGGGAGAAGTCTGATAATCTACTTACTCCCACTTCTCATAATACGATCTAAATCTGAATCTATCAGTAGAGGAATTCATGAACTAAAACAAAGCCCTTGGGACCCAAGCACCTATCAATAGCACCACCAGCTGTAGCCCAAGCCTTCAACACATGAGCCTAACAGTGCTGTCACCCCCAGGACTGGGGTACACCATCACCCCTGAAGTATATTTTGCATTACAGATCTCAAAGCTTTAATTAATGTTTGAGTTGGTTAACTTCAAGCTTATCAAAAGAAAGATAGTCATGGGAGCCTTCCGAGAACAACGTCTTCCTCCAGATGATGTGGGGGGTGACAGAGGGACCAGAAGGGTGGTGGAAAGACTGATACATGGGTATCAGTTGGCAACTAATGTAGGGTGTCCCTTGCCCCAGAAATGCAGACTTAATCCTGTTCATACAGGATACAGAATGCTAATAACCTGCACGGGCACTTCCTCAGAGCCCCCAGATTGGAGCCCCATCTGGCCAACGTCTGACACAAGCAGGGAATCCACTTGCACCCTCTTAGACGTCTGTCCTACAAAACTATCAGAACAAAAGGTTTTGTGCCATAGCAATAGGAAATGAATACAGGCTCTTGGCAAAGTCTGGGTAAAAGTCCTAAACTTTGACTATAACACACATATCTCTATTAGCACATAAACATGCAAATATTCTAATTTTATGATTTAAATCTTATCATAGAAAAGTCGAAATGAAATATTTATCATCTGTTCTCCACTTTTTGCATCTGTGTGTGTGAAAGTGGAGGAGTGGGAAGGAATGGATTTTCAGTGAAATAATTGAAAAGGCTTTCTTAAATCATGGCTGGGAGTCCGTCAACATGAGCAACACTCTGGCTCTGACCAGAAACGCACATGTAGATTCCACACCAGACCTGGTGAGCTAAACTCTATGCAACCCAAGAGTCTATGTTCCTAAAAAGGCTAAGATCCTAAGGCATGGCATTTGAAATGTCACTACAGCAAGTCCTGTCCTTCCTCAGAAAAGACTAATCCCTCCTCACATGAAGCCAGAGGTTTACCTGTTGGTTGCTAAGATAGTATTTCTCAACCTATGGTTCGAGACCCCATTGGGGATGAATGACCCTATCACAGGGGTCACGTAAAACCATCGAAAAACACAGATGTTTACATTACATGAATTGACAGTAGCAGAATTACAGTTATGTAGGAGCACCGAAAATAGGTTTATGGTTGGGGGTCACACAACATGAGGAACTGTATTAAAGGGTCACAGCATCAGGAAGGTTGAGAACCAGTGCTTTAGAACCTCTCATGCCTTTGTGATCCTTGCACAGAGAAGGGAGAGCAGGTTGAGGTGGGTGGTGTCAGGGCATAGTGCTGGGGACAGCGCCTGGAGTCCTGAGGGGCACCCTTCAGGATTTGGAACACCTGACTTTTCCTCTCTGCTCTGCTGTGCTGGATGGGGAATCCTAAGCATGCTACTCAAATGCTCTGTGCATTGATTTCTCCATATGTAAAATACCGGTGCTAAATTCGTAAATGCAAATGTAATTCTGATAAGTGCCTGACACCTGGGAAGCCCTCAGCAACTCCGAGAAAGAAAAGGAATTTTGGTTTTTGAGCTAAGGAAAGTGCTCATTGGGTAAAGGGCTTGCCGTGCCAGTGTGAGGACCTGTGTTCCATCTCCAGCTCCCATGTTGAAAGCTGGGCATGTTGGAACATGGTAGTAACCCCAGGGAGAGACAGGAGGACCCTCGAGGCTCACAAGTCAACCTGCCTAACCTATTTGGTGAGTTTCCAAGCCACTGATTTAAATCATAAAATTATAGCTAAATTACAATAATCTAACCTGATGAATTAGGGTCATATTGATTTGTAAGCTGTTGTAACGTAATCATAGTTCCTTGGGGCATAGTTCATCAGAAAAACAAACTGTTCTTTAAAATAGCCATAGCTTGCTCTGTTGTGTGCTAAACTAATTACCTGGGGTTTTATATAATTGACAGAGCTGTTTGCTGCTTCTGTATAGAGAAACCTGAACTCATTGAACTTTTACAAATGGATAATTGGATTTATTTTAACATGATAATGTTACCATGCATAATCCCCCAGGTAATCCCCCTTTTAATGCCGGTGCCACAAAGGAGCTATCAGGTTCTTTGTATTTTGTTGTTTGCTTTTCCCATGACCCAAGGAGGATATATTCCCATGGAAATTCTATCTAAATAAATGTGGCAATTCGTTTAAAGACGCTTCGCCCTTGCGGTGATGGCATTGCCTTGAGTGCCGCACTTGGGTTTCTTTCCTTTCACATTCTCTCCCCATTCACTCGGTCATTATTTTTAAATGGACATGGACGGTTTACTGTGTCCTGTGTTCAGAAACAATGACAGACAAGACAGACCCAGGCCCCTCCCCTCATGGAGACTAGAAGCATGTATTTGTTGCAAGTTATTAAATCCGGGTATGTTGCTGAGGGCTTAACTTGGATTGTCTCTTGTTAAATGTGTGTGTAGTGTGTATGTATGTACCTGAACATATGCATACACATAACATGTAAATATGGAACCAGAAGTTAACCTTGAGTATCATACTTGCTAGAAACATCCACTTCAGTTTGTTTGTTTTTGAGATAGGGTTGCTCGCTGGTATCTGAGACTAAAATTACACTAAGCTGGTACCACAACGTCCCCAGCTTCTACTTCCCTGGCACATCCATTATAAGTATGTCCCGCCACAGCCAGGGTTTTCTTTTGCTTTGCTTTGTTTTTAATATGGGTTCTGGGGATCAAACTCGGATCATCAAGTTTGCAGAGCAAACACTTTACTAACTAAGCGAGCTCCCCAGACTCCAGACTGTCTGTTTCAGTTCTTACAACCTACAGATGCATACAGTTGCATCTTACAGATAGGGAAACCAAAGCTCTGATGTTAAATGTTTTGTCCAATGTCACACAACTTCAATGAAACAGATCAGGGATTCCAAACCAACATCACACCCATGTCCCTGTCACTACTGTCTTGTTCTTCCAATTGCTCCTCGATGCCAAACCATCCATTCTTGTTAGGTGAATTGCTCTGTGTTTTATGCACAAAAACCTCCTGTAAATGCCTTGGCCAGGCAGCCAGATCCAAAATGTGACCCAGCCCATCTAACCAAGCCTCTGGTTCCCCATCTACATTACTCGTGGTTTTTCTTAGCCACTGACATGGCAACCCTCACTCAATTTTCCTTGAAAGTTATCCTCAATATTCTCTTGCTGTTTCAAACCTAGATCATAATTTGAAAGATAGGCTATTTAGTTCTTCCCCCAAGACCTAGATTTTCTTTTCTTTTATATTTTCTATAGAACTTGAGCAGAGAATTTGGTGCTCAATGAATTACTGGTGTTTTGCCCACATCTGAATTAATTCTCTGATAAAAAAAAAAAAAAAAACTCTCATAGATCTCATAGATTCATAGAAAGAAAACGTAGGTGACATGTTAACCAGAAAAGAGAGTACTCTCACCTGGCCTCCTCCTCTCCGTCAGTTCTCCACTGCCATGAGGAGGGCATGTGTAGGCTTATGCCCTACAAATATAACTGCAGAGCTTTGCATAACTGGTTTGCAAAGACTCTGCAATCCTGGTTTACAGAACGAAAGTGGACTTTCGTGTCTACCTTAAGCCTTGAGCCGAGGCCAAGGCTAGAGATCACTGGGGCATTTATTTAGTGTAAATATAAAGGACAGAAACTTACGAATCTGTCATTGGTTGTCCCCTGCTTTGATAGCCTACAGACCTTGTCATTCTCCTTCTATGCACTTAGCACAGCATCAGGAGGCCATTTATCATCCTTTGTGCTCCACAAGACAGGGACACGGCCTAGCCCAGTGATATAGAAAAAGTGATCTCTCAATGACTGTTGACTGCTCTGAATTTATGAGGGAATTATTTCTGGGAACCTCTCGTTTGGAAGCTGCTGGAACTTCCTGAAGTGTTGATAGGTACTGGCTCCTCAAAATGGTTCAAGGCAGCCAGGAAGTCTTTCTCCCATTAAGATGTTTTAGCTAAACTTAACTTGCAGAGCCTACCTTTCCCATTGCTTCCCTTCGAAGTATCAAGTCCTGTGTAGCTGTAGTCATGATACTGTATAGTGGCTGTGTGTGTGTGTGTGTGTGTATGTGTGTGTGTGTGTAGAGATGGCTTGAGACAGAGAAGGCCCATGAGTTTCGGTTGTTCTCAGGCTGTCTCCACAGTAGCTGTATCTCTCAGATCTGTCTTGGAGATCCTGCCTTTCTTTTTTTTCCATATTCTTTTATTTTTTTTTATTCAAAAAAAATTTACATTTCATCCCCTTCTCCCAGTCCCCTCCCGCTCCCCCCTCCTCCTTCCCCCTGCTTCCTTAAAAGAGGGCATGGTACCCTGCCCTGTGGGAAGTCCAAAGCCCTTCCCCCTCCCTCCCAGCCTAGGAAGGTGTGCATCCAAATAGACTAGGTTCCCAAAAAGATAATACATGCAGAAGAGATAGGCCCTAGTGTCATTGTTGATGGCTTCTCAGTCTGCCCCCATTGGCAGCCACATTCAGAGAGTCCGGTTTGATCACATGCTGGTTCAGTCCCAGTCCAGTTGCATTTGGTGAGCTCCCATTAGATCAGACACACTGTCTCCGTGAGTGGACCAGCCCCTCACCGTCCTAACTTCCTTGCTCATCTTCTCCCACCTTCTGCTCTTTGACTGGACTTTGGGAGCTCAGTCCATTGCTCTGATGTGAATGTGGGTCTCTCTCTCTATCTCCATCCATCGGACGAAATTTCTATGGTGGTGATCAAGATATTCATCAATGTGACTATGGGACAAGACTAGTTCAGGCACCATCTCCTCTGCTGCCCAAGTACCTAGATGGGGACATCCCCGTGGACACCTGGGATCCCCTCTAGAGCCAAGTATCTTACCAGTCCTAAAATGACTCCCTTAATGTAGATATCTTATTCCCATCTCCAATATCCACCTTTCCTCCATCTCCACCCCTTTCTAGTCCTGCTTTAGCAAGAGAATAGGAGCAAGCCAAAGGATGCTTTGTGAACCAGGGAGAGGGGGAAAGTTTCCTGCAGATGAACACTGACCTCCCAGGGACTGTTTCCTTAGATACCCTCTGGGAGCCTGTACCCTGGGGGTCTAAAAGCTTGTCATTTGCTGACATTTCTCTTCTTTCCTCATCTCTGACAAGCTTGCCCTGAATCCCATCCAGACTACTTCATATAAGATGTAAACCAGAACCCTCCATTCCTCATGGTTCCTTGGTCTCTCACACAAGACGATGGTAAAGTTTGCCTCTGACCTGTCGGGAAGGACTTTGCAGTAAGTCTTCTTGCCTCTGCCTCTCCATCCTTCAGACATCCTACTAGATAACATAATATTTATGTCTATACTTATGGCAATGGATTCCAAGTGATCACAGAGGAGAGGGATTAGAAGGCCTGAACCAGTGTCTTAATGTTTCAAAATGCTATTATTTAATATCCTAAGTGTTTACAACATTTCTTCCCTCTTTACGGTACCTCATCTTATATTTCAGCTCCCAGGATCTACATCAGCTTAGTTGATGTGAATAGCTCAGACCCCTCCTGAACATGCCAAGTTCCCTTTTAGCCCTTTTCCTTGTCTATAGCCCTTTCTAACTTGTATCTCATGCAGCCTCAAGGCTTTTCCTTGGATTTCCATTGTGGCTGGTCATTATTTCCTAAGTGAAGACATTTGTTACGTGACTCTGTGGCTGCTTCTTGATATTGCCATATTCAAAGTTGTTTCCCCGAAGGGCGCTCTCTGGGAACCTCCTGTGACTCACATGTAACAGTTCAGCCTCACATTCAAGTGGTCAGACAGGACATCAGGCCACAGACTTAATCATCAGATAAAATCATGTGGACGATTTCATGGAAGCTCCTACTACTCTGTGTTCCTGGCCAAGAAGAAAATACTTATTTAGGGAAAGTAAGTGACTTAAATTTTCCAGCAAGCCATTGAGATGAAATATGCCAAAGACTTAAGTAAGAAAACCATTGGCCACCATATGAATTCAGATCCTTAAGGAAAGTCCCCTGCAGAGGCATTCTGAACATCCTCACCATCCTGTGGTAAATGTGACTATGGCATAAGCCTGGTGACACAGAAGTTACTTCACAGTGAATAAATCTGCTGGAATTTTAAACACTGTTTCTGTGCTAACATGTCTGCTAACATCTTACCACGATGTGATATAGCACACTGACAAAACGCCTGATTGCCTGAAAGCTGAGAGATAGGCTGCAAGGGAAGCAAGTGTGTGATGCTCGAAGGGCCATAGGCCTTGTGCTCGCTCTAGGACACCAAGGCGGTCTTCATCTCGCTGGCCTCCCAGGAAGCATTGCAAGACTCGGACAACTCTCAGCTCATTCCCCATCGTGAAGATCATACTCCTGGTCACCCTCTGTGGAACAGTTCTCTGAGTGCCAAAACTGTTTATGAGATAGTGGACAAAGTCAACATTTCTTCCTTTTGAAAAGAAATCTTTATATTTTTTTCCTTTTTCTCTTTTATTAAGCAAATGCTGGTTTTTGTTTCCTTCTCCTTTGTACCATTTTATCCTTCCTTCTTTTTCTCCAATGAAATTCTAACATACAGATGGCTAGAGGGCTAAGTCAAGCGCGAAATGACTTCCTTCTGATAGTTAAAACCTCAGCTCAATTTTCCTTATTACATAGATTTTTTTCCTACTCCTTTTTAACGTTTATAGACTTTTCTTTTAAAACAGTTCACAGTGAAGTCAAGTAGGAATTACAAAAAGCTGCCATATACTTCAACTCTATGCACAGCCTCTACCAATGTCAATATCCCACCCAGAGTGGCACAGTTGAGGAGCCCATATTAACAAGTAATAATCGCTCTGGGGCATCCTTGGTTTTACACAATCTGCAGGTTTAAGCAGGACAGGAACTGCCACTTCCGCTTTCTACAGAATAGATTGACTATCCTAAAACACCTGCACTGCCCATACATGCTTCCCTTTTCTCCAGCCACTAGAAACCACTAAACTTCATCTCTGTAGTTCTGCCCTCCCAGGAATGTCTGTGCTGGACAATACCCCATGTGCAGTCTTCCCAGATTGTCTTCTCTCCTTTACTGAAAGTCCCTGAATGTCTGCCCATGGCTTAACAGATCGCTGAGTGCGACTCCATTGGTTGACTGTATCCTTTTATTTATTCACCTACATAATTAAGGAGGTGTTGGTTGTTCCCAAGCCTTAACAGTTACAAATTAAGATACTGCCAACATCTGCGTGTATGATTTTGCAGAGACCTAAGTTTCAATGTAGTTGAATAAATATCAAGGAATATGATTTCTGGATTTATGCAGATAGGATTAATAATGGTTTTGTTTTGCTTTGCGTTAGTGTATTCCAGAGCATTTTCATGTTCAGGTAATCATGCCTTCCTTCTTCAAACACTTGGGTTGCCATCACTTCTCATCCTGGCCACACTTCTTAAGCCTCTGTCCTTCAGTCATGCTAATGCCATCACCCCCAAACCATCTCTACTATACAGTTTAGAAAACTGAGATTATCTGGCAAGTGCCCTGGGCAAAGTATTAAACTAGGCTTTGGAGTTGGTTTGTGATCGCCCTTAGAAGATAACATGAAGACCCTGCCACTCAAATCTGCTCTGTATTTCTTGGTGTAACATGCAAATGTGGCCAGAGGCATTCATTTGGCATTGAAGGAGACCTGTGGTTCTTCTGCTTTCCACATAAATGAAGAGCTAGCAAGAGGACTGGGCTGAAAGGATTTGTGGAAATTTCAGTTGGTTAAACGACACGTGTCAATAAAGCGGCTCACTAGGGTTGAATGCTTATTTCCCTTCCAAACTTGATCATTCTTTTCTCTCTCTATCTCTATATATTGCTCTTCTCTCTATATATATATGTGTGTGTGTATGCATAAGTATATATATATGTATATATATACTTATATATATACTTCTATCTCCCCCCTCCCATCTCCCTCACCTCTTCTCTCCTTCTTGCCCCTCTCCTTTTTATGGACATAGGTACATGTATTCATTAGTCACACTTCTGCAAGACAGACAGTTTGTGACTCACTTCCCTCCAAGATGACCCCATAGGACACTAATAAGGAAACTGGAATTCAAAAAACTTTTCCTTATGTAATTGAACGTTGAAGGTGACTAACAATTTTTAACTACAAGTGGTACAAAGAGGTGATCATTCTTTCTGGGTGTGTTGAAGGAGTTCTGAAAGCAATGTTAGACACTGGGACTCCAGATTATGTTAAATCACAGAACACTCAAAATTTTAAAAGTATTGAGTCCTCTCAAGGAAGAAATAGATGAAAATACCTTTCAAGAGAACAAGTCAATCAAATAACCTTGTACCACAACTCCAAAGAAAAATGGAGTTGTGATATATATAATAGGGCTTTCCTATGCTGGTTGAAATCTGACAGATGTGGGTATAGGAGTTGGGTCTTTGATGTTAGCTATCCAAGAAGGACGAGAAAAACTCAGGCTAAAATCATCTCAGTCATTCCTCTTCTCGTCACCAAAGCCAGAAGTAAGGATCTTGGCCCCAGTCAGAAAGAGCATGTACTTTACTTAATTGAGAAGATCTTTTTTTGGGACTGGAGAGATGGCTCAGAGTTTAAGAGCACGGACTGCTCTTCCTAGAGGTTCTGAGTTCAAGTCCCAGCAACCATATGGTGGCTCACAGCCATCTGTAGTGAGATCTGGTGCTCTCTTCTGGTCTGCAAGCATATATGCAGGCAGAATCCTGTATACTTAAGAAATAAATAAACCTTTAAAAAAAAGAAAGAAAGAGGGAAAAAAGGCACACACCTTTAATAACAGCACTAGAGAGGCAGAAGCAGGCAGATCCCTGTGAGTTCAAGGCCAGCCTAGCCTACAAAGCCAGTTCTGGGACAGTCAGGGCTGTTATACAGAGAAATCCTGTCTTGAAAAAAACAAAAATAACAACAACAACAAAAAGATCTTTTCTGTCTATTCACTCATCCATTCATTCATCTGTTCACTCCACAAGTTTCTGATTACCTACCTTTCAAACTTTAACACTTTCGGTTTGTATAAACAAGTTATGGGGTGGTGGTGGCTCACATCTTTAATCCCAGCACTTGGGAGGCAGAGGAAGGAGGATCTCTGTGAGTTCAAAGCCAACCAGGTCTATAGAGTAAGTTCCATGACAGCCAAAGCTACCCAGTTTAAAAAAAAAAAGTTATATTCAGATTACAGTGCCCCATTGTCTTAGTTAGGGTTCCTAGCAGTGTGATAAAATACCATGACCAAAAGCAGCTCGGAGAAGACACGTTTCATTTCAACTCATGATTCTCAGGTCACAGTCCATCCGTAAGGGAAGTCAGAGAAGGAACTCAAGGCAGGAACTAAAACAGAAGCCGTGGAAGAACATTGTTTACTGGCTTGCTCAACCTGCTTTCCTATACCAACTCAAGGATGGCACTGCCTATAGTATGTTGGGCATTCCCTCATCAATCATCCATCAAGAAAATACCCACAGCCTTGCCAACAGGCCAATCAGGTAGGAGCATTTTCTTTCTTAATGAAAAATTCTCATTTCTCAATGAGGTTTCCTCTTCCTAAATGACTGGCTTGTGATCAGCTGACAAAACACCAGTCAGTCCACTCATTTTGTCTCCTTGCAGATATGGATAATATGCTTTCCCCTAAGGGACTCGCAAGTCTTATAGTTATAAATGTTTGTAAAAACGCTTGACCCAGCATCTGGCCCTAGGAGGCACTCAACTCGATTTCTTCTTACTATTCCTGCGTGCTAGGCACTGAGATGTGTAAGACACCTTATGTTGCACTGCAAATTCCCTCTGCCCGTAGAGCAACGTCCTAGCATATACCTTAAAGTTGCATAGCAAGACTAGACTAGAAAACTTACCTGGTACAGTGGTCTTCACTTACAGACAAGGGAAATGCGGTCTGAATTCCTGATTAATTTCTCATGGTTACAGATCATAAGCTCCCCAAGCCTGGGAATGTCTTCCAACTCGCCAATCAGTGGCGCTCTGCTGTCCTTTGCTTCCTCGGATACTGGGTCTCCTGGTATGCCTGCTGTGGTATTCACTACTATGCCTTACAGGATCTTCTATCTGAGTTCTTAGGAGCTGGGAGAAGTGAGTGTTTTAATTCTGAGAGCTCAAACCCCTTACTCTACGACCTTGCTTTACTTAATGAAACTAGAAGTCTACTTGTTAAAAGTTTGAATAGTGCTTAACATGGAGAGAGAAATACAGGTGTCTGCATTTTTCCACTATACACTAACTTTTATTAATAAAATATACTGCGGTCCTCTTAATTAAGATTTACTGAGCACTTGATGAGTCAACCATAATGTTAAATACTTTTTACACATTGTCTCTTTTAGGGAACACTTTCCTGCTCAAGCCTTCTGCCCTCAAAGAGAAACATGGCCCTAAAATAGGAGATTCTGTGGAATGAGTTCCTTGATCTTGGGCAGTTCAAATGTACATACTTGGTCCCAAACCAGAGACGCAGCCAGGGTACTTAAACCATAGTAACACAGTGCATTAGTTACTATTCTGTGCTGTGATAAAATGCCATGGCCAAGACAGCTTATAGGAGAAAGAGTTTATTTGGCTTGACTGTTCCAAGGGGCTAAGAGTCCGTCATGATGGGAGAGCATGTCAATACACAGCAGGCAGGGCACAGGAAAAAGGAAGTAGAGAGCTTGCATCTTCAAACAGCCAACACCAAGCAGGGAGAATGAGCTGGAAGGGCCTGAGACTTTTCATCCTGAAGCCCATCCCCGGTGACATATTTTCCCCAGTGAGGATGCACACCTTAAACATTTAATGGTACTGTTTAGGCATCAAGTGGTCCAAACACAGGAGGCTACAAGGGATGTGTCTCATGCAAACCACCTCACATAGAGATTCCTCTTAAAGGGTGAACAGAAGGTTCCTATAGATTGCCAATGCTGTGATGTATCCTTTGGATTTATCTTGCCCTGTTTAAAGCACACTACTGCTAAGAAGGTAGCATTCTGCAATTATCTTTCAGTGTAAAATCTCACTGCAAAAGACAAACTCAACGTGGGCACCCTTCAGCTAGAATCTTGAAAGTACCTCAGAAGTTTACCCATCCTCCCAGATGAGAATTCTCTGTGGTCCATGCGGTGCTGTGTGGGGAGAGAAGCACTCTTATCCTAATTGCTTTCTGGTAAGAGAGGGATCTCTCTGCCAGTGAGGTTCTATCATATTCCAGTTCACCAATTCCAGTCTTCAAAGGTCCCAGATCTTCTTGAACACATTTTGGAAGATGGGTTTCAGATCTAGCATGATGACTGTCTCTATTTTCAGAGCATTAACAGGCCAAGGGGCCACTTTTCCCATCCTGCTCAAAGCTAGAACTTTTAGTCCCCACCATTAAAGTGGTGTTGTGTTGGAAGGCTTATCTTTTTCACAGAAGATAATTCATACTTTGCTGTTGAGAATAAACTCTTAACTTCCATGAGTGTCCTTGTCAAGTTATGATCACAGGATGCTAATTCAACCTAGCACCCTAATAAAATGCCATTCTAGGTGCTAGGGACACCGCTCAATTGATTAAATGACTACCACACGGCCATGTGGACCTGGGTTTGATTCCCAGAACCCACATATAAAAGGCCAAGTGCGGTGGTGCATTCTTGTAAATCCAGTCCTAGGGGGCAGTTATAGGTGAGGTCCAGAACTTCTGGCCATTCAGCATAACCAAATGGCAAGCCAAGGTCACAATGAGAGAGCCCGAATCAAAAACAAAGTAAGCGATGACAGACTGAGTGGAGCAAAGAGACCCACACGCAGGCCCCGGCTGGGGTGCCCTGGACTTCTAGGAGGAACTGTGGTCCTGTCCAGGGCCATGATGGACTGAGCAGGACAAAGAGACCCACACACAGGCCCAGGACCGTATGCCCCAGGATTCGAAGAGAAAGTACAGGCCGCCATGGTGTCAGGCCGACGGGCACTATTATGATGAGCAAATGTATGGTGTGGTATGGGTGTGGGGGAGAATATGGTTCAATTCCTGTGGATAGAGGCATATCTGAAGAGGTAAAAGTGGGCTTCTGATACCACCAAAGGCCCAGAGCATAGGGCTGTACAGAGTTGGCTCCACCCCTCACTAGCTATAACACTCTGGAGAACTGATCCTACATCTCACCGGCTGAAGCGCACAAGAGAAAGGATCCTACACCTCACCTGGGCAGCAAAACAGAGCGGACCCTGTTTGCAGGGGCAGGGCGAGCTGGCCCTCAGGGCATGAGAATGGGAGAGCAGGCCACGCCCCTCTCATCTATCACGTGGTCACGTGAGGGAGGGAAAGTTGCCCTCCCCCACTTGCCCCTGCCACCTATGGTGGGCTAAGAAGCTGACCCTCCCCCTTACCAACTGAAGCACTCGGGAAAGCCCACCCTGCACCTCACCTGGGCAGCGCAGTAGAGCTGATCCTATTGACGGGGGTGTGGGTGAATCACCCAGAGAACAGGAACATGGGAGATCTGACCCCACCTTTGTCTGTCTTAAGGTGTTGTGTGTGGGGCAGAGACAGTCCCTATCCCCCACTCCTCCCACCCATCTGCCTGTGGCAAGTGGGAGAGCTGGCCCTGAGGTCATAAGAGCGAGAGAACTATCCCTGCCCCTCACCAGCTGCAGCATTGGAGAAAGTGGCCCCTACACCTGCCTGAACAACAGAGTAGACCTGGCCCTGAAGGTCCAGGCGTGGGAGAGCCGACCCTGAGGGCATGAAAGCAGGAGAACTGGCCCTGCTCCTTGCTCATCATTGCAAGGGGTGATCTAGCCAGGGCAAAGCTGGAGAGCCCACCCTGGTGGTGAAGACAGGGAAGAGCTGGCAGGCTGACCAACTCTGCAATTCCCCAGGCCCACTGGGTAGTCAAGCTGTGACTTGGCCCACCCCGACATCCACCCCATCTATGATCCTCTGTAGCCCATAATGGGGTTGGTCCTGCAGATCCAAAGCTACAGCATCTCCCAACACAAGGCAACAGCAGGATATCCAATGGGTGTTAAAGTGAGGGCCCAGCATAGTGTAGCAGAATCCAGAGGCCTCAAATCAGACCAATGACTCTTGCAGTGGACACTTTTAAGTAAAGATACATGGATAAAAGGGTTTACTGTGTGACTGACTCACTGGATCACATTACAGTGTTCACGATGAGATTTTTCCTTTTTTTCTCTAAATTGTATTTTATTTTAATTTATGAGGGGGCAGAATAAATTTTAAAAAGTTTAATAAAAAACTGTGTTGGGATGCCTAGAGTCACTGGGAGGGGAGAGTGCAATGGATATGGTTGAGATGTGTTGTTTATACATATGAAATTGTCCAAGATAAATAAAAGATATTCTAAAATTTTTAAACTAAAAAAAATCTTAAAAAAAAAAAGAAAGAATGGTTTATGAGGAACAAGATTGATCTCTGCCCCCCCCACACATGCGTGCATGCGCACCCACACACACACTGCAGCTCCCTCACACACACAAGCAAACACATACATAGTGTCTTATCAGTGATTTTAAATCAGGGTTCAACAACTTCCTTGGTTAAGGTCCAAATGAAAATATTTTAGGGCTTGGAAGCCCTGTGAGCTTTATTGCAACCACCTCCTTAGGCCAGGGTAATCCAAAATATCCACAGACAAGTCACAAATCAGAGAACATGGCTGTCTGAACTCCGATAAAGCTACCATGGTACACGGCGAAGTTTGTATTTCATGTAACGTTCACAGGTCATGAAATAATATAATGGATTTTTCCCCTGACCGTTGAAAAAAAAATGTGAACAGCATAAAAACACGGGGCCAGAGCTGGCCACAGGCTGAGCATTTTCAGACCCTGCTCTGAGGGATTCCAGTAGAATCTTGGCTGGGCTGCAGGAAATGTCGCTCCCTGGTTGACTGTTAGTTTTTTAAAACACTTTTAGTTCCAATATTAAGCTGATACAGATAAGGAGGTGGGAGCAACGAGGCCTCAATGTTCAGCCCAGGCCCTTTACCTTGCAGTCCGCCGCCCCTCTGGAGTGCTGGGACAATAAGTACGCCCCACCATGCCAGGGTACTAGAAGAACTTTTATAGCTGACGTGACTTGGGTGATTTACACCAGAGTTCTTGGTGGTAGCTAATGTTCTAACATCAAGTTAGATACATATAAACTTGGATCATACATATAAAACATAGCTGATCACAATACCCAGTTACTTGGTCAAATACTAGCTTAAAGGTTGTTGTAAAGGTATATTTTAGATGAGATCAACATTGATGTTAGTAGACTTGACCAAAGTAGATTACTTTCTGATACAGGTGAGCCTTGTCCAATTAGCTGAAGGGTGGAAGAGCAAAGACACAGGTGTAGTTCAGTCATTGATAGCAACAGCTATTCCTCCAGAGGACTCTGGTTCAATTCCCAGCCCTCGCATGGCATCTCACAACTGTCCATAACTCCAGTTCCAGGGATTCTGGTGCCCTCACACAGACGTATATGCAGGCAAAACACAAATGCACATAAAAGTAGATAAATATTTTTTTCTAAAAGAAAGGGTATCCCTTCCAGCAGATGACCTTTGGCCTCAGACTGTGTCAGCTCTTCCCTGTTAACCTCCACAGCTGTGTAAGATACTATCAATCAGTTGCTACCTCTGTCTACCTGTCTCTTCTCTCTCTATGTACATGCACATTCTTGTTTCTGTGTCTCTGGAGACTCTCGATCTTTAAGAACTGGTTCTGGTGTTGGGGAAATGGCTCAGTGGTGAAAAGTCCTGCAGAGGACTAGAATTCAGTTCTCAGCCTATGGTGGCTCACAACCATCTCCAACTCTAGTTCCAGGGGATCTGACACCTTCTTCTGGTCTCTACAGGCACCAGATACACATGTGGTTCACATGCATACATGCAGCTAAACACAATCGTGTGTGTGTGTGTGTGTGTGTGTATGTATATGTAATAAATGAATCTTTTTAAAAACAAGCTGATTTTGTATGACAGCATGATCATTCTGTAGTTAGGAATTGAACTCAGGGCCTTTTACAATGATGTTTCCTCTCTCTCTCTCTCTGTCTTTCCTCCCTCCCCCCTTCTTCTTCTTCCTCTCCCATTTGTTGAGCCTGGGCTATATGTGTCCCTGGCTGACTTCTAACATTCTATGCACAGATGACCTTGAATTTCTGGTCCTGTGCTCCCACCACATGCTGGGACTACAGGCAGGCACCTCCACACCCCATGTGTGCAGTGTTGAGGAATGGTTCGGGCCTTTGTGCATGATAGACAAACATTTTACCAAATGAACTGCATCCCCAGCTCATATGTTTTTGTCCTCTTCCTCCCTTTCCTCTCTCTCCTCCCTCTCTTCCCTCTCCTCCCTCTCTTCCCTTTCTTTCTCCCTCTCCTCCTCCCTCTCCTCCTCCCTCTCCTCCCTCTCTTACTCCCTCTTCTCCTCTTGCCTCTCCTCCCTCTCCTCCTCCCTCTCCTCATCCCTCTCTTCCCTCTCCTCCCTCTCCTTCTCTCTCTCCTCCCTCTCCTTCTTGTTTTTTAGACAGGCTCCTTCACTATAACCCAGGCTGGTCTCAAACTTGCAGCAATCCTCCTGTTCAACCTTTCAAATGCAGGAATTAAAAGTGTATATCCTTGGGAGGCAGAGGCAGACAGACCTCTGTGAGTTCAAGGTGTGGTGGCACACACCTTCAATCCCAGTACTTGGGAGGCAGAGGAAGATGGATTTCTGTGAGTTCAAGAACAGCCTGGTCTACAGAGTGAGTTCCAGGACAAAGATACACAGAGAAACCCTGTCTCAAAAAGCCAAAAATTAAAAATAAAAATAAAAGAAATAGAGGTTAAAATAAAGCCACATAAAGATGAAAAATACACAGAGAGTCTGGATACTGTATTTTATTATGTTCTCTTTGAATTGTTTGAATGTTGAAGAAGGAGCAACAGGTGCTCAAAGATATTTGTTTATAAATGTTGCTGAATTAATCCAAGATAGGTATTTTGAAAATACCTTGACTTCAAAATTGAAGTTGAAAGGTATGTTACTTTGGAAAAGAGGTTTTGCTTTTGTTTTTACAGGAAATGAGAGGCTGCAGATTTGTTCTGGGTTAAGAAAAATCAGGTTTGATCAAGGAAGACCACCTGAGAAATCTCCGGTAGGAACAGATGGCCCAGATGTCTGAGTTCTACATCCAGAACAGACTCAAGACTATTGCCTGAAATGATCAAGACTCACAGGATACTCCAGTCAGTACTTAATTATAATTCTAAATTTTCTTTAGGTCCCCATAAGATTATCATTGCCCCCAACCAGCAAGAAGTAGCCAGGAAAACTATGCCCACATCCCCCCCCCCAAAAAAATGGACTACAGATGTTTTCCTTTGTTTAGAATGTTGGTTACAAGCTGTTATGGGTAATGGTCAAGAGAAAAGCTAAACAAAGATATTAGAGTCAAAGTTCTTGTTTTTTTTAAAAAAAAAATGAGAGGGAAGTGGTGTGGGACAATGGTCTATACCCTGTCAATTGTATTTTAATAAATGCTGATTGGCCAGTAGCTAGGCAGGAAGTATAGGCAGGACAACCAGACAGGAAGTAGAGGTGGGTCAATGAGAACAGGAGAATTCTGGGAAGAAGGAAGTCCTAGTCTGCAGTCCTGACCCAGCCAAGGAAGAAGCAAGATGTGACTGCCTCGCCAAATAAGGTACCAAGCCACGTGGCTATCATAGACAAGAATAATGGGCTAATATAAGTTATAAGAGTTAATAAGAAGCCTGAACTAATGGACCAATCAGTTTATAACTAAAAAAATAAAAAATAAAATAAAAGTGTATATCACCACATTCTTTTGTTAATAAAGACATTTTTATTCCAATAACGCTGTAATTCGCTTAGTTCTTATAGAAATTTGAACCCCTAGTCAAGAAAGTTGCTAGATCATTCCATGAGTTTAAAGCAATAATACAACTTTATTGCACTCTCAGGGGGACTTGAAGTTCTCTGTCATTGTAACCAGTGCATCCTTCGCCTCCGTGGGAGCCAGAATGACACTTCTCTATTGCATGTCCTAATCCTCTTGTCTTTTGAAATCACACATTCTTTAGAACACCAGATTGAAATGTGAAACACATTAGAGCTGAAGTCCTTCGATTTACTTCGATTTATTGATATTAAAATAAAAATCATAGCATTTCATTCTCTTGGTATTTTTTTATTTTTAAAGTGTGTGTTTATGTGTGTGTGTGCGTGCACACACATGCTCACGAGTGAGTTGCTCATGGAAGTGAGAGAAGTCAGATACCCCTGGAGCTGGAGTTACCAGCAGTTGTGAGCCTCCAGATGTGGAAGCAAATTCTGGTCCTGTGCTCTTAACCACCAAGCCAGCTCTCCAGCCCCCTAACTTTTTCCTAAAGTATGTTTTGTTGGCGCATTGCCTCCTTGTTCCATAAACTGGTCCCTGAAGAAGAAATTAGGGAGAAAAAAAAATTGGAAGCTCTGCATGCTGTCTGCCACCTGTAGGGATTTGTAATATATTTGGTCTATAAAAGATTTGGGAAATCCTGGAGCAAAGAAACCCATTTAAATGTTTGAATGCAGTGATTCCCAAACACACTTGACCGCAGATTTGTTCTCTTTTTTTCCCTAGCAGCATCTATTGGCACACAGATTGGAAAATGTCTCATTATAACTTTCTATCCTCCTTATGGGTCATAAAAAGGCTAGAGGGAATATTTCCTTAAGGATAAGCAATAAATCAAGAGGGACACACATCATCTCAGGAAACCAGTGAGGAGTCCTGCTTGAAATGAACAGGGTCAGTTCCACAAACTATCCTTCACTACCTGCTCATTGTTTATTGAGATACATTGTATACTGAGATACAGATGCAAACCATTGCTCCTGCCACCTTCAAGGCCAGTCTCTTGCTTACTCTGTGACCTGAGTTGTTTTATATTTGATACCAAGGCTGTTGAAATGAAATGTGACATTCCCTCCGTTGGCCTGTTCTAGAATGGTCTGCTGGTAATAAATGTCACCAAACTACCTGAGCAAGAAGAATGAATGAGCTAGCCCTTCCCTTCCAAGAAAGAAGGGAACAAAACAGTTGTGTAGGCTGGGTTTTGCACAGTTCCTCTCTGTCCATCTGGGGAAAGCTGCAATTTGAAGTGTGAGATCAGCCTGGATAGTACCAGAGTGTCTGCTGGAGACTCTAGGAGTCCACGACAGAGCCGCATAAAGGATCTGGGCGTGTAAAGAAGGGAAGCTGTCACCCACGATAGCCTGACCCCTTTTTTGGCAATGGAAAGATAGATTCCAGTTACAAAACCCAGCACCATTCCCATCGCTCTACTTTTCTAAGACAAAGCACAGAGGCAAGGCCCCCCAGATGGCTAACTGAAGGAACCCCCAGCCAAACTGCGAACTTCTATTTGGGGGAGGTTCTAGGGTCTTTCTTCCCCTCACTCCAGGAAATGTATGCTATGTTTCATAACAGTATCTATGTGTGCATATACTCCTTTGTTGGATTATTGAGACTTTAGTCATCTAAAAATCGAAATCCACTTGATCAAACAACAAAAGGCCAAATGGTGCATCATCTGTTTCTGAGATCTAGTGCAATAGAGGAGAATTGAGCTTGCTGAGTTTTGCTCATTGTGAGAAGTTAGTTGAAAGTCGCTGGCCCCATCCAGTCCTCTTCTTGGGAGGAGGTCTCTGCTCTCCAGCCTGGGAACTCAGTCTGTAGCCCTCTGGCAGCAATCACTGTCTAGAGTCCTGGTCATGGGGAAATCCTATCGTGGCTGCCAGATTACCCACCTGCTCTGAGAAAGCCTCTGACTCTCTAGGGGGGCCTGGCCAAGTCACACTTTCCAACTTTCTACTCCTTTGGAATTTCAAATTCTATCTATATACTTTATATTCTACTTCATCTTATTAGTTCCTCCTTTTATTATTATTATTATTTTCAATTTTTATTTAAATAACTTTTTCATTAATTTTATATACCAACCAGTTTCCCCTTCCTCCTCTCCTACCACTCCCTCCCCTTTCCCATCACCTGCCTCCTTCACCTCCATTCAGAAAGGGGTAGATCTCTCTCATGGACTTGCACAAAGCATAGCACATCAAGTTGAGGGAGAACTGAATTCTACCCCTTATGCTGAGGTCGGAGCTAGGTAATCCAGCATGGGGAACAGGTTCCCAAAAGCCAGTTAACAGCCATCTACTGTAATCAGATTGGTAACTTCCCTAATTGCCATCAGAAAGACTGATCCAGTAACTGATGAAAGCAGAGGCAGAGATTCACAGACAAACACTGTGCTGAGCTCCTGCAGAAGAAAGGGAAGGGGGATTGTAAGAGCCAGGGGGTCAAGACAGGGGAACCCACAGAGACAGCGGACCTGAGCTCACAAGAGCTCATGGACGCTGGACCAACAGTTAGGGAACCTGCAAGGTATCAACCTAGACCCTCTGCATTTGTGTGACAATTATTACTTTCTCTTACTGAAGTAGTCAAGAAAACACTGATGCTAACCCTCACCGTGTCTTACTTTTCTAATCTATATAATGAAGCATAAGTAATCCCGTGCTAACTCTGCTTTCTCTGGGATAAGCTGTTCCGTTCCAAGATGACTTGGAATCTGTTCAGCCAGAAAAAAGACAAACTCTGGGACATAGAGGGAAGCATGCTTGCCGAAAACACAGTAGATTTCAACAAGACACACCCATCCTGAGGAGAGGAGGCAGTCCTGTCAAGGGCAGGACCTCCAGTGCTTCCTTGCCCCGTTTTACACACTTAAGGGCCATCAGAAGATCCTGTTGAGTGAGTGTTCCACTAGAGCTCAATATAACAGTACCTAAAGGCCATCCAGCAGACAAAGTGTCCTGTTTCTGTGCGTAGCTGATCCTCCCTCCATGCCGACTATTTCTGTTTCCACCTCTCCCGTCTTCCCTGGCAGATTCTGGCCTTTCTTAACTGACTGCTGAACACGCAGCCCACACGTTGTTGAGGTCTTCCCAGTCGAGCCCTCAGCGTCCTCCTGAGTTTGGAGCCACAGATCCTCCCTCTGCCACCTCTGACGTCTACCAGTCTTCTGCCTCCTCCATACGGAGGAATTCAAGCAGTTTCGGGTCCGTAGAAAAGGGCTCTCAGGCGGAAGCTCAAATACACATCCTTAACTACATATTAGGAAAAGCTACATTATCTTCCTCTTGCATCAGTCTGATTATGTTGACTCATCTCCAGGAAAGACGGGAACCGAAATGGTGCATCTTTCTGTTGGAGGGGAATCAGGAGTACTGGGTGTTTGTTTTGGCTGGCTTGGGGGCAAATGTCCTCATCCTCCAGGGCACAGAGGACTAATCTGTAACTAAGTAGATGAAATTGGGAGATCTCTGTGGTCTCACCCAGCTCTCAGAATCCAATGTTCCTGAGTCTCCTCTTATGCACTTCTGCCCAACTTCTTCTTCTGAATGCCAAGGACAAGATAACCAAAGTGTGGATCATGCTCAATAAATCTTTAAGATTAATTCTTAAAGCATTTAGGCCAGATGATATTTCCATGGGGTTTTTTTTTTAAAAAGTCATAAACGACCAATCCCAGTGCAATCTCTATTGTTCCAAAAATACAGAAAAGGATGGGGGATTACCAAATTCAGTTTACAATCTGCATGCTCTCAACAGCTGCTTTAACTTAGCAACATCAAAATGCTAAAACCATACAAATAAGAACATTCACTCGAGTCTGTAGTCTGAAAGCAATAGTGAAATAAAGACCTAGTGCAGAGCTGGAGAGAGGACCAGATTCTACATCCACAGAGTGACCTGTCACTACAGCTCCAGGAAGTCTAACGCCCCCTTCTGGCCTCCATAGGCACCTGCACTCAATCCGCCCCACATACACACATGCACTCAAGCACACAAAATAAAATTAATTTTAAAATTAAAAGACCAGGCAAATCCATATAGACAGAAAGTAAATTGTTAGTTAGCAGGGGCTAAGAGGAATGGCTAATACAGAGTTATTTAATGGGGACAGAACTTCAGTTTGAGATGCTAAGAAAATTCTGGAAATGGTTAGAGGTGACACTTCCACAGCTTTGCAAATATATTTCATGCCATGGAATTGTACAATCAAAGAAAAGTGTCACAGTGAAGCATATTGCTTTGAATACTAACTGAAAAAATTAATTTAATTGACTACATGATTTTACTCATATGTAAAATCTAAAGGTAACAATACGGCTGAGGATGTAGCCAATAAGTAAAGTACTGGCTAAGAGTAGGCCCTGGCTTCATCTCCATCACCATCACCACCACCCTGGAGGTAGAGGCAGAAAGATCAGAATTCAAGGTCATTCTGAGATACATAGCAAGTTAAAGGTTAGCCTGCACGACATGAAATGCTGTGTCTAAAAACGGGAAGAAACAGCAAAAAGTTACAAATGGTATCCTTTTTTTTTTTGGCTTTTTGAGACAGGGTTTCTCTGTATAGCTTTGGAGCCTGTCCTGGAACTCACTCTGTAGACCAGGTTGGCCTCAAACTCATAGAGATCCACCTGTCTCTGCCTCCCTAGTGCTGGGATTAAAGGCATGTACCACCACTGCCCAGCTGGTACCTTCTTGTTATAAATTATATATTATGAAATTTTATGTTATATATATTTTACCAGGAAAAAAATTGTTCACGATAAACTATGAAAATATAACTCATTTGTTATATATAACTAATATCAATTATATATTAATTATTAATACTATAATTTATGTAGTAATTATATTAATGGATTAAATGATATATAATAACTGATAGTATAAATATAATTAACATGTTGGTTATATTAATATAATTATATATATAATTCTGTTGAATATTGAGTTTAATAGTAAAGAAACTTTGAAAATAAAAATGTTTGAATTTAAAAAAACCTGCAGCAAAGTAATGAGGGAGGGGAATGCTACCTATGCAAAGTAACAGGGAGGAGGAGCTACCTATGCAAAGTAATGGGGAGCACAAACTACCTATGCAAACATCGTACCAATGCCACCTTTCTAAATTAGTGTTGTTCTGAAATTATGTAAGACAGCATCATTGAAGAAACTTGATAAAGGGAACTCAAGACTACTTTGTGTCAAACTTGCAACTTCCTCTAAACCTACTCATTATTTTTGTAGTTTAAAATTTTTTTGCTTCATTTATTATTTGTGTGAAGGGGAACACAGGTGTGTAGAGGTCAGGGAGTGGGCTCTCTCCTTTCACTATGGGTTCTGGATTCAAATTCAGTCACCAGGTTTGTGTGGCAAATACTTTTACCCACTGAATCATCTCACTGGAACACCTAAAATGATTTCAAACTTAAAATGATGGATTGAAAGAATAAGTCCGCAGAAATAAAAGGCATAAATTGGACATGGTGGGGCACACCTTTAATCCCAGCACTCAAGGGACAGAGGCAAGCATATCTCTGTGAGTTTAAGGCCAGTTTCTTCTACATAGTGAGTTCCAGGACAACCAAAGCTACCTAGTGAGAGCCTGTCAATAATAATAACAATAATAATGTGTACCAGGCAGTGCAGGAAGTGGGATGGAGACTTGTAAATCTACTGAAAACTCACATGTAGCTGAAGAACCAATTCTGTCCTTCTTTCCTGATCCTTAGAAAAAGCATAATACAATCGATTATTCTAACAGCTGATTCCCCCTTAACTTCACACACACACACACACAAAAGGCTCACATCTACAACTAATAAACTTAGCACTCAAGCACTATATTCTTATCAACTCAGGAATAAAACAGGGTGTTCAGTGTCATCATTCCCAGTACTACCCTAGAGTGTTGGTTCTCATGATTTTATAGTAAGTACTCTTAACCACTGAGCCATCTTGCCCACCCTTGCACAATTACCCTTAATATTCTTTATTAAGAATACTCTTAGCTTTGAACACTTCCCCACTCAAGAAAGACCAAAACAGAAAACATATGAAAATGGAGCTGTTCTTATTGAAACAAGGCTTTGTCCCCAGTTGCTAGTCAGCTCTTGTCCTTCCTTTGATCCTTCTCTTTCCTTGACTGGTTTTGTGTAAACAATCTCCAAAGATACAGCCAGGGAAACCTAGGATACAGGGGGCTGTCCCACATGCTGTGCAGTGTTAATGTGATATAGCTCTTTGAAGGTGACATATGGGCTTTGATGTCAAACACACAGTGATAAAGAAGAAAAAGTCTAAGTTTAGTTTCTATTGAGCATGAATCAGGAGACTCAGTGACAGATCTTGCTTCTTCCTCCAAGATGGTCACATGATGAAGTGAAAGCCTTCCCCTCTCTCTGTCTTATCTGTAATCTGAGGAGGTTGATTCATTCCACGGTGGTCATGTAACTGTAGCCCTGATTCTGCACTACTTTGCTAGTGGATATAAACATCTGAACAGTACTTCACACTCATCCCACAGGTCCCCTTGTTCTATAGCTGGTAGCACTGATGGTGACAACTTCTGTAACCCTACTTCATGTACAGTCACCAGCATGACATTGAAGAAGGACAAATGCAAGATTCAGAACTGTCCAGTCAAATCAAACTCTACCTACAACATCTTGAGAATCCCACGATTCTAATAAACACCAAGATGGAAAACCGTTGTCCAAGCAAAACTATAAGATATGTTGTGGGCAGTTTCACTAAAACTCAGATGGTCTACAGGTCCTCTGGTGGGTGTTCTTGCTGTTGTGACTAGCTAATAACTGTTGTTGAATTTTCTTTTACTCTAGCCCCCATGTTGGGCACCAAAATGTAGTTAGTTGTTTTTTATTCTTTTATTCTTTGGGGGCAGCTGCCACCCAGCTCCCAAATCAATCATACACAGAGTCTTACTATTACTTATAAATGCCTGGCCTTGCCTTGGTTTGTTTCTTGCTTGCTTTCCTTAACTTTAATCATCCCATCTACCTTTTGCCTCTGGGCTTTTATCTTTCTCTATTCTGTATAGCTTACTTTCATTCTTACTCCAAGGCTGGATGGATGGCTGGGTGGATGGGCAGCTGACCCCTGACGTCCTCCTCCCCTTGGTCTCTCATTCCTCTTCTTCCTCACAGAGTTTTCCTTCTATTTATACTCTCTGCCTACCAACCCTGCCTATCCTTTCTCCTCTCTTGCCATTGACAGTTTAACTCTTTATTAGACCATCAGGTGTTTTAGATGGACAAAGAATCACAGCTTCACAGAGTTAAACAAATGCAGCAGAAACAAAAGCTACACAGCTTTACATCATTAAACAAATGTTTCACAGCATAAACAAAAGTAACACACCTTAAAATAATACTACAACCGATAACACCTACACTACTTTTGTATCAAGCATGAGTCTGTCTTGTCATAACATAGAATCCCAAGCTCCCAACAAAACACTCAAAGCTTGTGCACTCAAAGCTTTAAGATCTGTTGGTGGAGGCTGCTCGTTCATTTCCTGGCCACCCAGACATGAAATAATCACACAGAAAATATATTATTGCAACACTGGTTGGCCTATTAGCTTACTCTTCTTATTGGCTAACTCTTACATTTTAAATTAACCCATTTCTATCAATCTGTGTATTCCCATGTGGATATGGCCTACCAGTAAGGTCCAGTGTCTGGAGTCTGTCTCCTACGACAGCTACACAGCTTCTCTGACTGACTGCACCTTTTTTCTTCCTCTATCTTCTTGGAATTCCTGCCTTGCTCTATTCTGCTAAGCCACTGGATGAAACAGCTTCTTTATTAACCAATGGCAATAAAACATTATCATAGCATACGGAGGGAAATCCCACATCAAGAAGAGCTTTTGTTTCTGCTGCATTTGTTTAACTCTGTGACGCTGTGATTCTTTGCCTGTCAAAGACTGCTCTTGTTGCTAAAGAAACAGAATGTTCTAACTCCTTTCCTGGAGGCCATGCCATGGGTGATTCCCAGCTCTGTTAATAGTCTTAGGAAAAGCAATGCATTTTAAGTGAGTAACTTCATTTTCTCTCTCAAACGATATTATATACACTGTATTTGAACATAGTAAATGTAACTCTGAGGTACTGTACTGCTAATGTTGCTGGGGTGTTTGGCTTTTTGTCACAAGTGTCTGGATCACAAGCTAGCATGTGCCATTTCTGTGTATAGCTACTGGTTTAACTCACTCTCTTCTCTCTCTCTCTCGTGTGTATGCGTGTGTGTGTGTGTGTGTGTGTGTGTGTGTGTGTGTGTGTATTGAGACAAGGACTGTCTATGTAGCCCCACTGGCCTGGAATTCACTATGTAGATCAGGCTGACCTCCAGCTCACAAACATCCACCCTCTGGTGCTCAACTGGTACTAAAGGCGTGTGACACCAGACATAAAGGTGTGTGTGTTTAAGGAATTTATCTTTTTAAGTGATGTTCTGTAAGTCTCTCAGATCTTTGAAGGTAATCCGAAGCTCTTGAAGCAATCCTCTGTTTCAGGGTGTTATCCCATTGCTCTGCTGTCACTGAGGCTGCGGGGCTACTGAGGATGGGGATAAATGTAGCAGCTAATCCTTGCAAAGAGGAGAGCTGTGCATAGGGATCAGGGCAGTGGAACTATCCCGGAAACACAGAGAGGGGAACAGAGAACTGAAAAACCACAGGAAACCGGGAGACTATGTGTTCATTGGGGGGAGGGGGTTGGGGGGGACACGACAGTTTAAATAGCCTGTGGGCGTGGTCTCGACCTTCCCTGAGGAGGGGTCACCGTTTGACGGGCTTTCTCAGAGGTGGAGTTTGGACTGAAGCAACGCCCAGGAGAGGAAGCTTTGAAATGGAACTTTCCGCCTAACATTCCAAAACCGGATGCCAGAAGACTGAGGTGAAGCCCCCTAACTAAACAATCCAGACTCTTTGTATAAAGGGGTACCAGGGAGCTGAGGTGATACTTTTAACCAAACACTTATGATGCTCTACTGTTGGATACATCGCTGCACATTTGTCAGAACCCACAAAGATGACACCAAGAGTGAGATGTGGTGTGGATTATGGACTCCGTGTGACTATGAGGCGTCGGTTTAGCTTCAGCCTCTGTAACGAATGTGCCGCTCTGGAGGGGGACTTTGACAGTGGGGAGGCTGTGCCTGTGTGAGGTCAGCAGAAATAGGGACTCTGTGTTTTCTTCTCAGTTTTACTATGACCCTGAAACTGTTCCTAAATAAATAAGGCCTAGTTAAAATATCTTTTTAGAAAAAACATGTATGAAAAAAAAAAGAAAGAAAAAACATGTATGCTATCTCACAACTATAATCCCAGGACATTGGAGAATGGTAAATTTGAGGGCAACTTAGGCTACGTAATGGAGTCCTCGAAAGAAACAGGGCAAGGGCTGTACTTCAGCTGGTAGAGTTCCTGCCTATCATGCACAAAGCCCTGGCTTTGATCCCCAGCACCACATAAACTGGATCTGGGGCCACAGGCTGTATCCCCAGCACTTGGGAAGTGAAGACAGGAGCATCTGAAGTTCAACTCTGTCATACTCGGCTACAGTTCAAGTTCGAGGCCAGCCTGGGCTACATGAGACTCACTCAGCTACCATTCAAGTTCAAGGCCAACCTGAGCTACATGAGACTCTGTCTCAAGCAAACAGACAAAGGGAAAAGTGGGGAACTTTGCTTTAAAAATGTTCTCGTCACCCTAAAAATTGGAGAGTAGTTAACTGAAGCAAACGCTGGGGTGCAGGCATGCCTCCTGACCACACACTCTCCTGGGTATGACCCTGAAGGGTAGTCTGACCTTGGCTCCTGGGTTTCTCCCCACACTTTGAACCTCTTTCTTCCTTGCTGATAACTTCCATGTATCCATATCTAACCCAGAATCGTCTGCTAAATTCCTCTATTCGGAGGATTCAAGAAGTTTCTCTTTACATGTCTGCCATGCACGTGACACCAACTTGCCCCAGATGGAAAGTGTTGGCTCCCTGCTCGATTCCTCTCATACTCGATCTCTGCCTTGAAGCATTTGCCTGCTGTGCAGACAGGAACGCCGGTTATCCTCGGCCTTCCTGCTAACTCGCAACAGCCTTCCTTGTCATCAACCATAGTAAACTGAATACTTGGGGTGTCTGTGATCTTTCTAAAAGCCCAATAAAATTACATTATAATCAAAAGATTAAAAAAGAAAGTGTAAACCAGCAAGGACAAAATGTCCACGGAGAGAAGACAGCTACACAGTTTTAGAAGATGGGGAAAACAGAAACTGGCTTGGCCTGGCAGCAAAAACTAATACCCAGGTCGGTGATGGGCAAAGGCGGAAACAATTGGAATAACACTGGAGGGACCCAGAGGGCTCAAAGAGGTGAGGCATAGGCTTCTAATGGAAGCAGGCAAGTAAAACCTCACACATGTCCCGGCTCATAAATACAGCCTCAAGCTTCTGTTGACTTTGTCTAAAAGCATGCCGAGGCCGTGCCCCGCTGGAAGGGAGAGGAAACCAAAGCCTCAGCTGAGTCAGGATTTAACACAAGAAGATGCACAGGGTGTCCTGGCTTGTCCATGAAGGAAAACCCCGGGGCTGCAGACTCAGAAAGTTAAATCATTGGTGCAAGGCTATGTAGCCAGTACGGTGAGTTTTGGAGCCAGGAAATAAACCCAGGTACATCCAACCTAATGGCCGTGTGTTTCCGCTGCCAGAAAATGCTGGGCCGGAAAATGTCCAACACAGACATCAGTAGTCCTGAATCACAAATATACCATGAAAACTAAACAAGCCAGTGTCCAGCTCATCCAAGGAGTGTTTGGCACATGACGTTTTACTTAAGGTTAAAAATATAAGCTGCCATTGTTGCCTCTGCCAAATGTTTCAAGGAGGTTTAGCATTTTAGCCAGACTTAAAAAGACAAGAAGAATTTTGATGTCCAGTGTGCTGGTTTGATTGATTGATTGATTGATTGATTGATGTCAATTTGACACAAGCTAGGGTCATCTGGGAAGAGGAGAGCCTCAACCGAGGGAAATGCCTGCACCAGATTGGCCTGTAGGCAAGTCTATGCTGTATTTTCTTGAGTAATGATTGGTACAGGAAGGTCCAGCAGACTACAATGGTGCCACTCGGGCAGGGGATTCTGGGTGTAAGAGAAAGTAGGCTGAGCAAGTTATGGGGATCAGGCAAGTAAGCAGTGTTTCTCTGTGGTCTCTGCTTTAGTCTGTGCCTCCAAGTTCCTGGCTTGAGTTGCAGCCTTGGTTTCCTTCAAGGATGAGCTGTAACCTGTAGGCCAAATAAACCCTTTCCTCCTCAAGGTTCATCTGTCATAGTGTTTTTCACAGCAATAGAAACCAAACTAGGACAGTCAGTCAGCTTTAACAAGAAGATAACAGTGTGCCATAGACTTAAGTGACATAAAAACCAAGCAAACATCTAATTCTCGGTTCTGAAGGCTAAGAAGTGGATGACCCGACCAAGATGCTAGCAGATTCTGATACTGATGTGTGAACTCTTCCTGACTTGGAAAGAGAGCTTCCTTCTCTCTGTGTCCTTGAATGGAAGACAGAATCTAGTTTCCCCTCTGATCTCATCTTAGGAGCCCCTTTGTGACCTCATTCAAACATAATTACCTCCCAAAGATGCCATCTCTAAATATGGTAAAGCTCTTATCCACAGGGGATGTGTTTCAAGACTCCCGTGGATTCCTGAAATCATGGACAGAATTAAATCTTGCATATATTATGTTTCTCCTATATGTAAATGTCTATAATAAAGTTTAATTTGTAAATTAGGCATAATATGAGATTAACAATAACTGATAATAAGAATAATCGTGATACTGTATTATAACGTAAGTTGAATGAACGTGAACTTATTCTTTACAAAACTCTTGTTATGTTGTATTCGTGCTTCTGATGAGATGATAAGATAATGCTCTTTCCATCTTCTGAGATGAGGCAAGCCGAACCAGAATGAGGATACAGCAGTGCCCATTGGCCTTGGGTAACCGAACTCACAGCAGGTAAAAGTGTGAGTATAACCTGGGGATACAGCTCAGTTGGTAGAGTGCTTACCTTGCATGTGTGAGGCCCTGTAGTAATGAGGGACTCGGGCTGCGTTCCCGGCGCCGGACCCCTTGTGCCATCCGGCTCCCAGTGTGTACCCGAAATAATTACACGGAAACTGTATTCATTTAAATACTGCCTGGCCCATTATCTCCAGCCCCTTATTGGCTAACTCTCACATATTATTTTAGCCCATCTCCATTAATGTGTATCGCCACTTGAGTTGTGGCTTACCAGCATGAGTCTAACCAGTGTCCATCTTGTGCTGGAGAAGCATGGCGTCTGCTCCACTGCCTTCTCTCTCACAGCATTCCCTTCTATCTACTCTGCCCACCTAAGGGCTGTCCTACCAAAAGGCCAAGGCAGTTTTCTTTATTTAACCAATGAGGGCAATATACAAATAGAAGACCCTCCTACACCATTTCTCAAGTAATATTGTTTCCCTTCTCAGATCTCTGATGGAGTTGAAGATTAAATAATGATAGTTACCTTCCTCACAGTCTAGCCAAGCTTAATTTCAATGTAATACTTAGACTCCTTAAAATAGAATGATTACTAAAACTTCTGTTATGCATTCCTTGCTTAATATTGTTTATTGTTT
>PVIU01004123.1:0-132281 GCA_004026605.1 Ondatra zibethicus
GAGGGAAGGGGAGGGGAGGGAAGGGGAGGGGACGGGAGGGAAGGGAAGGGGAGGAGGAGAGGACAGGGGCGATGGAGGGGAATCCTAGCTTCTACCAAGAAATCACAGTCTTGTCCAATCTGGGTTAATCTTGGGAAACTATTAGCTTGGAAGTTACTTGCTCCAGCTATTTTTTCTTCTCTTCTTTCCTACACAGAGGGAAATATAGGTGGATGCTTGCTCAGGAGACCTTAAAGGCTGGAGTTTGCATCTAAGATTAATTAGAAGAAGGCAGGTCCCTCATTTGTGTTACAAATCTCTAGATTCCTGTCCTCCATTAGCCGTTAACAATGTAAACAGTCAAAACAAGGTTCGGATGTTAGGTCAGACTTTTGGTCACTGTGACAAAAAATGAGAGGATCAGCTAAGTAAAAGGAAGAAAATGGATGATTGGAGCTCATTGTTGGAGGTTCTGATCCATCGTTGCTTAACCTTGTCACTCTGGGCCTTTGGTGGCACAGGACATCGTTAGTACTCAGGAGGCAAAACTACAATGAGGAAGGTTGCTGGGATCTCGGTATGTCTACGTAGGCATGCCAGTGATGAACTACCATCCTCCCTTCAAAGACTCCACTCAACAGCGCCATGGGCTGGAGACTAGGCATCCATACAGTAGCCTTTGGAGAGATACTTCTAGCCAATAGCAACTCAAGGAAGGGACTGCTGTCCCTCTCTGGAGATCTCATCAGGAAACAGTTGTGACATGCTACCTAACTTGGGACAGGACAACTATGCAATTGAATTTCTTTGAGGTAACTGTGGCAATTGTTCAGCAGGGGCTTACCATGACACCCCTGCCAATTATAGCTGGCAGGAGATTTTCCAGCAAGATTTGCATTTAATACAGAAAGAAGTGGGGGGAGGGTCATGGGTGTGCTGCCTTGGCATGCATGAGGAACTTCATGGGTGTGCCACCATGACACACACGAGAAACTCAGAGCTTATTGTCTCCTTCTGCTACGGAGTTCTGGAGATAGAATCAGGGCATCAGGTTTGCGTGACAAACACTGTCACCCACTGAGAGGCCTCGCTGATCCAGAAGAAACTGTTTCATAGGAACTCTGCACTGCAGGCCGAGCCCTGCCACCCAAGGAAGTCGGCGACTCGGATGGTAAGTGAGGAAAACGATGACAACACGCAGCCCAGCTCAGGCTTCCGCATTGTCTGGCGTTACACTTATATTTTTGGTACCCACTGATCAATGAAGAGAATTCTCAGTGACAAAAAGCTGTCATGAATTCAGTCATGTTTTTAAATAGAGTCCTCTCTAATTAAATTAGATACAGAAGTATCTACACATTTTCAAAACATAATGAGAATACTTATATAGAGCATTCTACATTGGGTCCCCAGACAAAGCTTGGTAAGACGTCTGGATTCCTTGCAATGTACCATTCCTGGCCAGGTGCCAACAGCCTTATTTCAACCATTGACTGGAGACACTGTATTGAAAGGTCTAGCCTTTGAGGCAGGGTACAGAAAGCCATGGATATGGTGACAAACCCATCCATACCTTCAAGAACCATAAACCAGCAGACCCTGAGTCTGACTGGGTGGGAGGAGACACATGAGTGAGCCCCAAAGGGCAAGACCAGCAGAAGTCAGCACAGTGGGGTGAAGAAACCTATCCATCAGGCTGGGGCTCAGGACAGGACATGGCTTAGTCGAGGTGGCAGAACAGGCCAGTGATCTTCAGTGGATGGAGACACAGGGTATGGGCTCGATGTAGTAACTGGGCAGGGAGGGGAGGTGGCATGCAGAAAATCAGTGGTCATTGTGGAGCTGTAGGACAACAAGGGACACTGGGTGTAGAAAGATTAGCAGACATGGCCCTGTGTGGCATCTTGAGTCTATAGAGGTTTTGACTTCACTCATTTGATACTATTGAGTCTACAGACGTTTTTCCATCAGCAGGACTGATTTTAGGAGCTGGGGTTAGATGGAGGAAGCTGAGAAGACGGAATGTCAGCCAGAAAGATGCTGATGGGGCAATGGAAGTAAGCAAATTCTTCCCAAAAGCCTAAGAAAATGGCAGAACATTCCAGTTCCTAAAGCATGGAACTTTATCATGGAAGTGGGGTGAGGCAGAGCTGGAGAGCTATGGCTCAGCAATGAAGAGTACTTACTCATTTTCCAGAGGACCAGAGTTCTGTTCCCAGCATCCATATTGGGCAGCTCACAACCACCTTTTCTCCAGCTTCAGGAAGATGCTACACCTCTGGTGTCCTTCTGCATCTGTGCCCACGTATGCACTCGCATGCATGTGCACGGCATGTATGCACACACACACACACACAAGTTGAAATATTTTTAAAAATTAAACAGAAAACAGAATCACAGGGACTCAGCACACACTCCTCGAGATCCTGAGAACTTAAGTTATGTGTTAAGGAGGGGAGAACTTTCCAAGTCCCCCCTCTTTGTGTATTCCACTTGCAAAATGCATTCCATGGGGTAAAACATTAATACTTGGGACCTCACTTCCCAAAAAAGAAACTGAGAGTGGAACAGCTTTCTGGGCAGAATCTTTGTGGGCTCTCTTGATTCAAATCCTTATTGTAATTCAGGAGCCAAAAGCTTTTCCACACCGCCCCCACAACTCAGCCCGAAGCTGCCTCTCCAGACTGGAGGCGCGCTCCTAGAAACAGCCCCTCCCGGGGCCCTGCAGAAATGCTCCTAGAGACAGCCCCTCCCTGGGCCCAGCAGAAAAGCTGTGAAGCTTTTGTTTGTGCCTCCGAAACAGGATGATTAATGTGGAGACCAGCATGCCTTAAAAAGGATCCCTGAAACTGGGGATGTTATCTAATGACACGTTTCTCCAAAATGCTCTCCACACGCCTCCCAGCCTTCCCCACCGAACTCACCCAGTGGAACAGAGAGAAAAGACCAGAACAGTGCAATGCAAGACAAACATACAACGACAGTGTTTGGAATAGCAAAAAGTTCCAGTAATGGGCTAAAGTCAAAACACCCCCCTCGTAGCAGCAGGAGGATGGAGGTGGTCGGATGGGTGCGACACCTCTGCCCTGAGACTAACCTTCATGCAAGGCAATAAATGAAACCTTCAGCATGAAGAAGAAAGGCACAACCTAAGAAACCAGTATGCACACGGTAGACTGGGAGTCTCATCACTTCTCTAATTGGTTGCACGTTTTGCCAACTTCCCCCTGAGAAAGACAGATTCTTGGCAGGAGAGGATTTTGGTTAACTCGAGGGAGAATTATCAGGCAAAGTCCTTAATCTTCCTTCAGGTGTGTGCTAGCCTCCCCCCAAAATCCTTCAAGGTAGCAATGGTTCCTATGCACACAAGTTTCTACCCAGCTCATGCCTCAGGCATACAAGTCAGCTCTGGGAGCTTCGTCTTTTTTTCTGTCTTGACCACTCTCGGTGTGAAGTAGAATTTCCACAGGTGGGGAAGGTTGGGCCAGTTTCCTTCCCCACTTCACCCCTTCCTTTCACAACATAGGCCAAGTTCAACACCTGTTGTTAATCCCAGAGGTCACCAGGCCCTGATAAGCAGGAATAATGGCATGTCATCTACTGTCTACTGCAAGTGGCTTTGTGCCAATTGTCCCTGGGATGGAACGACCCCACCCATTCCTTCCTTCTTCCCAGTGAAATCCTGGCTAACCTCTTCCCCCACTAAACTCAGGTGACACATGGGAAATTGGCCCCATCCCCATCTAGAGAGATAGGTAATGCCAGTTCTCTAGGAATCACACCGTTTACTAGGGATTGGCTTTGGAACACAGGCCTGTGTTAGGCACTGTTACTAGCTAGAGGTAGGCATTGGATCTAAGTTGGTCCCATAAGCCTGGGGCCCTCTCTGCTCTCTCTCCATGTAGCCAGAGAAGCATGGTCCACCTGCTGCTGTGGGTGGCTATCTCAGAACCATGGGCAGAGAGCTGACGTGTGCAGGTGGGATGAGCGAGGAGTCCTGGAGTGTGGAGCCAGAACCCGAATCGTTGTATACTAGAAGGCTGTTTGACTCAGTACTTCCTGGTGTGGGAGATAATGGATGCCATGAATTTTTTTAAAGCAACTTTGGATTGAATGTTGCTACTTATAGCCAAAAGCATAACTGACACAGTTTATCTCTCTTCTCTCCCCCTCCCCTCTTCCTCTTCTCTTCTATTGTCTGCATCTCCCCACTCTATCTCTCTCTCCTTCCTCCCTCCCTCCCTTCCTTGTCTACCTCTGCTGTTTACTCTAGCTGTGTGATGTGACTTTAGGCAAATTCTTCAGCCTCACTAGCCTTTGGCATCTACGTGTTTAGCAGAAGAGCTAGGCTAGAATGACCTGTAAGATCCTTTCCGATTTCTCCACTGAGAGCAGAAGGCTGTAGAGTTTTCAGCACGTCTACTGAAAAGACAAGTGTCACGTGGAGGAGGTGTGCCACTGAAACGAGCTTGAACTAGTTCGAGCTGAAAGCAGAGAGTTGCCAAAGCGGTGAGAAGACGCCTGGAGAGGACGTGAAGCAGGCCCCGGCAAACAGCAGCCTTCAAGTCAACGAGCACAGAAAATCAATGAGGCGAAAGCTGTGGAACGGACGAGGTGAAAACACTGACCACAAAATTGTATGTTCCCTTTTACACTCAGCCAAATATTCACTACATTGCCCGTTACTCTGTGTGCCTGCTGGAACTGTTTACCTGGAGAAGATAAGGAGAAAGGGCTTCAGCAGTCGTATTCATGGGGAAAGAATAGTAGAAAGAGCTGGAACAAAGAGAAAATCAGAATGCTGCTGCATGAGTCCAGGGGCTCCTGTCCATCCTGGAGATGTTTTTATTGAAGCACATCCATTGTATTGGGTTTCATGAGGGCATCGTCTTATGTCTACAATCTACTTTGAGCATATTTTCCCCACACCAATCCATCATTTTTTCCTTTCTGTATTCATGTGGACATTCTGTTACTTGGAGTCTATTGTATGCTATAGTCACCAAATGCAGGTTCAACTCAGAGCAGTTTTGCTCCAGTAAAACAGACAAAAGCCCTCCTGTCTGCAGGCCTGGGAGTGTAGCTCAGAAGTAGGGACACGCATAGCATGCCCAAGGCCCTGGGTTTGATCCCCAGCAGAAAAATGAGGGGGAAAAATAACTGTTTGTAGAAAAAAAATAACTTTCTGTGTCTGCACATCTACTGTCACCAAGATGATAAAGGTGTACTTTAAGTATTATTATTATTATTATTACATTTTCCTTTCTCTCTTTCTCTCTCTCTTTCTCTGTGTGTGAGGACAACTAGCAGAAGTCAGCTCCTTCTACCATGTGAGCATCAGACTCATGTTGATGTCAGGGTATCTTTGCTCTCTAACCCATCTTGCCAACCCCACATTGACTGATTGATTGATTGCCTTAGTTTCACTATGTTGCCAGGACAGCCTCGAACTCCTGATTCAAGAATCTCCTTGCCCCAGCCTCCAGAGAAGCTAGGCCTATAGCTATGCACTACCATTCTTTGCTGTTGAACATGAACACGGGTAATGGTGTGGCTTTCGATTCAGGGATTAGAACAATGGGTGCTTGGTCTTGAGAACCTAGGAACAAGCACAATCTTCTGTGTCTTAAGTAGCAATGGTCACGAGAGCTTGGGAGCAGTACTACTGAGACCTACATCAGGAAGGGAACAAATGCTTCTTAACACAGACCCTACGGAGCCCAATGTCATGGAGCAAGACCCTGCCATGAAAACCAAATCAATGTTTCATTGATAAATTTGGTAAGAATACATCTGAAAGAAGATGCTTCATGAAAACATGGACTGGGAAACTGAACAAAGGTGGTGACAGATGGGAACTGTGCCTGGAAATAATAATGGGCTGGGGTCCAGGCCAGCAGCAAAATTTGTATACTAGGAGCTGTCAACTGTGGGTGACGTTAGAATCACCCGAAAAAAAATCAAAAACGTCAACCACGGTGCTTGAACCCCCACCCCAACAAATTTTTATTCAGCTGCTCTGTGGTGGAGCTTAAGTGTCGAAGCTGCAAGAAGAGAAAGAATGGTTTAAATCAGCCCTCACTGCTGATCTTCAGGCGCACATGGTCCCCAAAGGGCCATGCGTTATAGGCGTAGGTCTCTGCTTGGCAGTATTGAGAAGCATGGGCCTGGTGGGAGGTCTTCTGCTCATGGGGTGTGCCCTTGGAAGGCATAATGACTCAGAGGTTACGAGCACTTGCTGCTCTTGGAGAGGACCTTTTCACTCTAGTTCTCAGCACCTACACTAGGCAGCTCACAACTACCTGTAACTCTAGCCCTAAGGAATCTGACACCCTCTTCTGAACCTGAGAACCCCCATTTGCATATGCAAACACACAAACAAACACATAGCTACATAAATAAAAAAAACATGATATTTTTTTCCTTAATTCATTAAAAATAGATTTGTAAATTTTAAGGTCAGTGCCTATACTTGCGCCCTCATGCTTGCAGGTTCTAGAAAGCAGTCAAAACTAGAAACCACTCAAAGAGCCTGGGAACTTGGTCCAAGATTATATGCTGAGTAGAGCAAGGGGGCTTGGAGTCATGGAAATGCTTCTCAGGTCTCGAGGTTGTATTTTCTTACTCATTCACTCAGCAAGGCCCAGTGTATTTATTGTTGTTTGAAACTGGGTCTCTCTCTGTGTAGCCCAGGCTGTCTTTGAACTCACAACCCTCTTGCCTCAGCCTCCTGAGTGCTGAGACGGCGGATCAATGCCATCACACCCAGTCCATTAGTGTGCTTGTTAGAATGCAGCCTTGAATAGATGCATACTGAGCCTCTTAACAACAGTACAAGCACAGTTCTGGGCACGCTGTACATCTGCTGAACGGCTTTCATTCGTGTGTGTGTGTGTGTGTGTGTTCTCAGAACATCATAAAAGCCTATGATGGACACGTAGATTATCCTTCCCAGTGTACAGAAGAGGGCACTCAGAGCTGGCAGGGTGAATGACTTCATCCAGAAGTTAACTCTATAAAACCATGATTGAAAGGTGGCTCTTTGAACTAATTTTTTGGAAGAAAAACCCAAGAATACGGAAATGTGATTAAAGATCCACTACCCAATGGCCTAGATGATCTGCCAATGAGCCTCAAATGCATGCATTCCACTGCAAGCCTCCAGCCATGAGTGAGCAGCCTGCGCAGAATCCGATTCTCATCAGCAGTTCATCACGCGCCGTGTGCCAGGCACTCCGCCAAGGAGTCGCAAGCGCATTTTTCATTTAAGTTAATAATCTCTGTAAACCTGTGTAGCAGGCTTTTCTCTCCTGGATACACAGCCCCTTCCCACCTTTAACCCTTTATTTTCTTCCTCCAAGGAAAACTCCTCCTTTGGACCTCAGCACAGACATTGCCTCCTCATAAGAGGCATTCAGAGAACAGCCTACTCCAGGGTTTTCAAGTATTTTGGAGGCCCTTCAAGACCTTTATACTTAAAAAAAAAGAGAGTTTTTTTAAATTTTATGTGGGTTATATTATACTAACATTTCCATATAAAGAATGCAAAACATTAACTTGTTATTTCATTTAAAATAACAATAAAAGTTTCATTGCAAGGTAACATAAATCATGTGCTTTTATTCAAAAAAGACTATGTTTTTTTCTAAAAGATTTTTCTAAAATAATCTTTTTCTAAAAGATTATCTAAGTGGCACTGGTTTATAGTTTTGCAGTTCTCTTTACTGCTCGGTGTAAGAGGAAGGATTTGGATTCCATCGTTCCTTCACCATTCAGCCTGATGGGATACATTGTTCGAAGTGAAGTAATGGAAGAGGATCTGACCTTGTAGAGTTCTGTAGTTAGAAAAGTATTAGTAATATGTTAATAGACTTCAAGTGGCTTTCACCCATTCCCGATTTTGTGACATTATACACTAGACATTTAGAAAACAGTAGTTTGCTCAGTTATGCTGATCTCTCAAATGTTGACACATCGCATGACACCCAGTCAAAATTAAATGCACTAATGTCAATGTTGACCTCATCAAAACAAACAAACAAACAAAAAAACCACTGGGACTCTTATCAAGTACAGAGGGGAAGATAGAAGTTTTCCAAAAGCTTAGTTTTTAATTGGGAGCTTGAACTTTATTTTTGGTAAAAATATTGTCAGTTATTTCCCTTAAAGTGGCTCAGTGTTTTCTTTGAGAAAAATATATCCAAGTCTTCCTATCAGTGATTTTCCCGTCAATCAATCAATCGATCAATCATCTTTTAAGTAAAAGTAGAGTTACATGAAGGCAAACAAAACAAAGCAGCTGGTCTAGCTGGTAACTCCAGCCATTCCATGAGCGCTTTCCCTGAAGGTTAACTATGACACTCTGGTTTGCAACAAATGCTTTCTGTACCCTTCCTGTTAAAATTCGATCTGGGATGTTCCCAATGGGCCTCATGGTAGAGAGTTGTTTCACAGCCTACAGAGCTATTGGGCATTGGTAGGACCTTTAAGAGGAGGGGCCAAAGGAACTTTAGGAGACTATACTAGATCTTAAATCCTTAAAGGCATGCCCTGGAAGGGGATACTGGGACCCAGTCCCAATTCCTCTCTTTCTCATACGCTGACTGATGTGAGCAGCACCATTGTACGTTCTACCAATAGTGCACTGCCACACGACGAGTCCAGAAGCATCACTTAGTGAAATCTCTGAAACCAGAAGCCCAAATCAATCTACTTATAAGTTGATTATTTCCAGTATCTGTTCCAATACCAACACACTTCTGGTCTTTATACAAATTATTGTTAAATGTGAGGTGACAACGACAAAATAGAATAATGATAGCATTCTGTACTAAAAGATGCGTGAACACTTTTTCTCAGTCTAAAAAGTTTAATATACTGTGCTAACCTTCTTCCTGTGTTGACGGGAGGGGAAGTGAAGGGTGAGACACAGCATCAGGGTACTTTATTAGGGCTATTTGAACACAAACTCTCTGGTATCTCAGGCGTTGATCTGCTAATCAGTACGAGTGCTTAGTTACAGGAGGGTAGCATACAAGGTGCGGATGTGCTTGAGAACTTTGGCCCTCCCTCCGTTGTCCCACTCAGTTAACTGGTGACTTGTAGCATGAGACTTCCATTATATGGAATTCTCTTTGTTTCTCACTTAGTATCTATTTCCCACATTTGAACATAAGTTCCTCTCAAATTCCAAATCTCCAGTGTCTAGCTTAGTGACTGCCACATTACAGGTGTCCAGTCTTTTTGTCTTTGTTTTTGAAACAGGATCCCAGCCTCAAACTCACCCCGATCCTCCTGCCTCTGCCTCCTGAGTGTTGGCGTTACAGATGTGTGGTATCACACCTGATTAATCATTCATTTTTGACAGATCAATGAATTTCCCCTACTTTCCATATGAAGAAGCCTAAACTCGAGGGAAGGGTTCATGCAGAGAGGAATAGGTGAGTCTTAGGTCTGAAGCTGAATTTCCTGCTGACTTATCACTTGTCAACCAACAGGAGAAGGTGAATTAGATAGAAGATTCAACAAAATAACATTTTATTCTCAACTACACTAAAGAATAGATTTCATGTCCGTCAGACCTAAAGGATGACTTCCTGGCTTTTGTTTGGTTCAGCTGGTTTTGTTGTAGCAAACTAGGCTAAGTGTATTCTAGCCTTTACCTAAGCTTGAAGCAGAAGTGTGGTTGGGGGAGCCTGCACCTGTCCAGCCCTCAGCAGGTTAGCCTTAACCCTTTCCTGCATCTTCCTTGTCCCACCCCTTGCTGTTCACAGCCTACCATCTCTGTCATACTCTGTCACCAAAAGGTTTTTGGCAAACAAGACCCACTGGAATGTTGCAGCAAAGAGGAAGTTACGACTTTCCTACCCCACTCAGACACTGAAAATGCCAAGCAAGATCCTGCGGGCCTCACCCACTCCCACGCAGCGACAGGATCTCAACAACCGAATGGCCAAAGGTGATACGGACAGGGGCACTCAAGGCCCCTATGTTTCGGCTGTGGCTCCTGCCTGGAGTCGCAGCTAATAGGGAGGTTGAGGCAGGAGGATCAGTTGAGCCCAGGAGTTGGGCAACAGTAAGACCTATGAAAAAAACAAGGAAGGAGCTGAACTCATCACGCGTTTCTGGTGACCAGCCTTCAGATCCGTTCGCTTTCATGGGTGTAACAGAAAGCCGGAGACCCAGATTCTAACCCCAGGGCTGCTTACGATTATTTTCTCAGCTCAGCCATGTAAAATGATAGATCATGTGCCTGCTAGGGTCTAGCACCAAATGCTTTCTTACTCAGACAGGTCACCTACAAAGGTCACAGTGGAGTGAAATCATTTTCCCACCCGACAAAGGACTAACAGGACCTGCGTCTGTCTGTCTTTGGAGATTTCCTGCTTTGCACAAGTTCTTCTACCTCTTACAGAAACAGCCTCTGACCCAGGGGTTCCCAACGTGTGGGTCGAAAGGACCCTTTCACAAGAGTCGCTTAAGACCACCGGGAAGCACAGATATTTACATTACGGCGATTCATAACAGGGGCAAAATTACAGTTATGAAGTAGCAATGGAAATAATCTTATGGTCGGGAGTCACCACAACATGAGGAACTGGCCTAAAGGGTGGCAGTTTTAAGAAGGTTGGGAACCACTGAATGAACCATTCAGCAGTGTGACTGCTCTGTCTCATAGCTGCCAGTCAACCCAAGCATTAAAAAAAAAATCCAAACAACAACAAAAACAGGGGTTGGACCCAGCATCCTCTCTTGAATCGGAGTTTGGGTGCTGGGGTGCAGAGTACCTGCAACTCTGCGCAGGGGAAATGGGTCGGGAGCGGGGAGCAGCTCCACGCGGGCCCCCTGATCCGGGTGTTTTTCCTACGCCAGCCCTGCACAAATCTTCAAAGGCATGAGAGGAATGAGCGAGGTTACAGGGGCGCATTATCAGCCGCTCGCCCCCTTTCACCAGCAAGACCATAATCCCCTCTTTGTGCTCGCTGCAAGAGCCCAGAGCCACTTGTAATTCCTCTCCCTTTTCCAGGTCCGCCGTGGAGACCTGCCTGGCTCTTAAGTCCCTCGATCCTGCACCGGGCAGCGCCGGGAGGGTGGCGGATTCCGGGGCGCGGTCCTCGGCCCACATAGCCCCGGGCAGCGATTCCCACACTCTCTGCCCGTGGGTGGCGATGCATTCAGATGAGGGGAGGAAGTGGCTCCGCCAGGACTTGGGGCAGGCAGGGGCGATGCGGCCTCCCCGCTGAATCCTTCAACGAAAACACTTTCAGGATCCTTAAAAGTGAAAGCGCTCAAACAAACAAACACCCCGCCGAATCTACACTAATAGGGGCGCCCAGCGGACTGAACTAACGTGCACTCACTTTCAGATCTACTTTAGGGCCCAAGAGTCCAGGAACTGGTCTGAAACTCCCTTCGAGTAGAATAGGAGAACGGGAATTTCCTACCCTAGGGACGACGGCAATGCTCCACCGGGCGCTACAAGGTAAAATTGAGAAAGACTTGAAAGAGAAGAGAAAAAGGAGGTGGGGGGAGGGTGGCGCCCGGCAGAAAAAAATGGTAAGGAACTTTCTCTAGGTGTCAGGCCTAGCTGTACATTGCTTTAGTATTTACTCTCACACAGTTCCGGGTGTGAGACACATGTTATTATTCCTCTTTTGCAGATGACACCAGAGCATGACTGCATATATGTCTGTACACGTATACATATATGCACATGTATATGTATGTATACACACAGATGTCTCAGTGTTATCTGTCCCGTCCAGAACCCCACACGCTAGCTAAGTAGCTGGAATAGCTCATTTCCAAACCAGGCACCCAGCCTAGAGGTTTTCAGCGAACTCACTTGAAAGGAGAAAGTCCCCAGAGTCCTGCTCCTTTTGTTTTGCAAAGCAAGACTAGTTGGCAGACCCTTGGGAATTCACCTGGTTTCAGGTGAATCCCAGCCCCACCCACCTCCCCAGGTCTTTTCATCTCTCCAAGCCCCAGTTTCTTTAACAAAGCTGAGCGTCATCACTGTTGACTTTTCAGGAATGTTGTGGAAATCAGTGTGCTTGTAAGTACTTTGCTGAGCACAAACCACTTCTCAATTGTAATTTCACATTGTCCTAGTAGAGTTGAGGCCCCAATCACGTCCCCAGAGAAGGCCACCAGTGTGCCTGTCTCATCACCCCTCAGGGACACTTCCACCTCTATTATGGATTACACAGACAATGGGAAAGCTCATTCCAAGTACCCAGCGCCCCATCCATTATTAGAATTCTTTCTTCAACATGCTGAATATTGAATTTAGGTTGCTTCCCACAGGCACGTCCTTGTAACTTAGAGACAAATTACAAGGCACTGTGTTGGGTCTCTGGTTATTATCCCAGACTAGAAGAGGAATTTCTTTGGTAGGCATATGGACAGCTAGGGAAGTACCAGCTCTCCTCATTGGCCACCTCCCCAGGTCATGGCTATACAGGAATTTCAGCGAGGTCCATGGCGCTTTTTAAAATCCTTCACGAGGATGTGTTCAATGACATCCTGCAAAGGAAGAGAACACACGTGCAACATTACACACAGCTGGCTTGAAAACCCTGTGTGTCGTCTGCACACAGTTGAAAGCAAGCACTTCTTTGGACTCGAGAACCAGCATGTAGAAATGTAGCCCAAGCAGTGGAGTGCTTCCGGGAGAAATGCCTTCTATAAGCTACCGTGGACCAAAAGGCTGCAAGGGTAGGGCTGCTGCCCTGCTCAAGCTTAGAAACGTCCCCAGACTCAAGTGTTGTGCCATTGGCACATGGTCGGGCTCTAGTGAAGCAAGCTGGTCACCGAAGGCATGGAAGGGATATCCTGGCTCTAGTCCTTTCTTTCATTTTGCCTCCCCGACGTTATGAGGAGAACATTCTGCCATGATACCATGCCACCACAGAGCCAACGCAATAGGGAAGAATAACCATGGACTGAACCTCTGGATCCATGAGTCAAAACAAACCTTCCTTTCCTTATTGCTTGTTTATCTTGGGTACTTGGTTACAGCAACGAAATCCAACTAACAGGCACATTGTCTGAGGCAAGAATATCTACAACCTATGAACTCTGACTACCCTGTCAGGAGGAAAACTTACTATAAAAATGGCAAATCATCAAAGAAAGAATAGTTCCTTTGATGTCACAATTTGCCACATTTCCCATTTTACTCTATTGATCAGAGAACTTGGACACAAATTTGTTCTTTTTAGTGCAAGTATGAACTTTCATGCTATATACCTCCACACTATTTTTTTAAGACAGGGTTTCTCTGTAGCTTTGGAGCCTGTCCTGGAAGGAGCTCTTGTAGACCAGGCTGGCCTCCAACTCACAGAGATCTGCCTGCCTCTGCCTCCCGAGTGCTGGGATTAAAGGCGTTACTACCACCACCCAGCCCTCCACACTATCTTACATTGCGATGTCCTGGAACCCTGACTTAATGATTTCTCTAGAATATACTATATATTCTAGGTGCTATATCTGTATTGTGGAACATCAGAGGAATATAAATGAATAAGATAGTAAAGGTTTCTGAACTCTGGCTGAGACCTGAGCCTTAACCAACACCAAAGGAACAGAGTTACATACTAATGCATATTAATGAATTAATATTAATGACATATTTGCTCCAGAGAGCTGAAGCCACTTCAGAAGCAGAGTTTGTCAATGAAGCCTAAACAATCAAGGAAGTTAATACTCCTCCTAAGTCAAGCAATGCTCCATCTCTTGGCGAATGTTGTGTCCTGACAACCTCTGTCCTGCTCAGCTGCCTCCATCAGCTCCACCTGGCCCCAGCCTTGGGACTTCCCCTTGCTTTATATTCACAGGTTGTGCCTGCTTTGTTTATGTTTCAATGGCTTTTAAAGATTTTAATGTAACTGAATGTCACTTCATTTTGACTCAGGAGTTACATACTAAGTTACATACTAAGACATACATACAAGAACCATATTTTTGTGGCAATAGTTATTATATTATGCAAAATGTCCTGCTATTTTTCCTTTCTTTCTTATATCCTAGGGCATTTTGCCATGTCAGTACTAAAATTATATTGTCCTTAAATGGAAATACTATGTTGAGAAGACTGACTTAGTTAATCTATATAAGTCATATAAGACAGTATCTAAAGAGAATTTTGTTTCAGATAACTTGCAAAATTGTCTCCTGAGGTTCTAAATTCAGAATACCTACTTGGTAGGGCAGGATCACAATAATCAGATGCAGCCATATTTGGGGCTAGCTTAGTTGTTTTACTTAAAAGCCTTTGTTTCATAGCAAAAGAGGAAGGTAAGTGCCACTATTCAAATATTTTCCATTATGAAAGCAGGAGGCCAGACAGACAGCACTAGGGTTGGTGCCACCTGAAGCTAAATTATGACTTAATATACATAGAGAGCAGCTGATGTCCAGAAGTGAGCATCAAGCTTCTTGCTAACATGATGAGCAATGGCCATCTGTCCCCACAAAGCCAGGCAGCGTGACCTTCAGTCCCAGCATTTGCCAGCATCACTCTTTCCCCATAATGAAGGATGGGAGCAGGGGGAATGCCTGAAGAATTTTCTGTTATGGGCAGCAACAAAGACAAAGTTCTTGTCCCTGTTTTATTACAAAATTTTCAAAACAAAACAGCAGCAGCAGCAGCAACAAAGAAAGGATCAACAGGAATCTGGGCAAAAAGTTAAAGCACAGAGCTGAGTGAATCTATTTTCCTTATAGGAAGATAATGTACATAATTAATATGCACTCGAAGAGCGAAACAGAACACAAGCATTATGCTAGAAATTCCTTCATGTTTCATTAATCTAAAGTACATGAGAATATCAAGCTGGAACAAAAGACACAGATCAAAACCTCCTATCACCAAACGTGTATTGACAAACGGCATCTGACACTCAGAGGTGACTGCTGCTGTTGGCACAAAGTACACGCTCGGAGAGATAGGTGAGAGCAAATCACTGCAAATATACAACCTTGCAGGCGAGGAGTTTAGTGTTAGAGTGGCTCGTTCAATCCTTATGTGAACTGAATGCATTCCCCCATTTGTCTGTCAACTGAATGCATTCTTCACTGTGTCTGTCATACAGGAATCATTAGCATCATCAGAACAAAAAAGAGGGGAAGGAGGAGGCTTCCTTTTAGTGGGAATCCAGCATTGGACAGAGGGTAAGATAACCATGTCCAAGATCAACACTTCCAGAGATACAATGTTTTTCAAAGCCAATGCCATTCCCATGAAATGGATGTAGCCTGTTATTTTTGTAAAGAACTCTGTTTTTCCATAACCTTTATCTTAGCTCTTGGGATTAGTTCAGACTTTTAAAAAAATGTGTGTCATTTCTTAAGAACTTGGTTTGACACACTTAAAGAAACAGGAAACACTCTAGAGAGCAGTAGGCTCATCATGGATGGTTGACAATCAATGGATAGTTCAAAACAACTAGTATAGCAGATCCTCAACGCTCCTAGCACAAAGAAGTGCTGACTATTTAAGGTGACAGATATGCTAATTAATCTGATCTGATCATTACATGTTACATACAGTACATGTCACACTGTAATCCACAAATAAGTAAAATTACTATGTGTGGACTAAAAACAAAATATGCTTTAAAAATGTAAGAAATAGGAACACATAAGACAGGAGTCAGTCCTTCTATCAGCCTGTGTTAGATCATGGGGAAGAAAACACTACACCATGGAGAAAGTCATAAAGATGCTGTGGGATAACGCTTTTGTACACTGTCAAGATTTGTTACTCATAATGGTTTAATAAAATGCTGATTGGCCAGTACCCAGGCAGGAAGTATAGGTGAGGTAACCAAACTAAGAGAATTCTGGGAAGAGGAAAGGCAGAGACGCAGTCACCAGCCAGACACAGAGGAAGCAAGATGAGAAAGCTTTACTGAGAAAAGGTACTAAGCCACGTGGCTAAACATAGAATTATGGGTTAATTTAAGTTGTAAGAGCTAGTTAATGATAAGCCTGAGCTATTATTAGGCCAAACCACTTATAATTAATATAAGCCTCTGTGTGTTTCTTTGGGGCTGAATGGCTGCAGGATCAGGTAGGATAGAAACTTCTGTCTATATTAATCATTGTTGGCATGGGGGTGTGGATCAGTGGTGGACTGATAGTTTAGCATGCTCAAGTCTCTAGGCTTGATTTTCCCCAATATCAAAAAAGAACAAAGATTATTCATTATTTCTCCTAAAGATTCTGAAGGGGGCATGGCTTCAGGAAAGGTCAGTACTCTATAATTATGCCTCTCATTTTTCTGTTTTCCTATGCCTGTGTATTAGTTTCTCATGCAAATGTTTGTCATCTCAGACTCCAGAGTTGGGTAACAATACTTCATGTATTCTAGGTTCTTACTGGCATCACCACAAGCAAGAAAGGGTAGAGGCAAAAGGCAAACATTTTGTTTTTCTTCCTTTTTGTTGTTGGTTGTTTGTTTTTGTTAGCAAGGTCACCTATATAACCAGGCTGCCTTCAAATCTGAAATCTTCCTGCTTCTGCCTTCTGAATATGAGAATTAGAAACCATGGGTCACTATGGTGATGCCTTAGGTTTTCTTTTGATACAGGAGGGGAAGTTCTCTGTAAATTTTCCCTTGTGTATTCATTATTTTTCTCTTCACTCTGACCAAACACCCAACAGAAGCAATGTATGGAAGGAAAGATCAACTTTGGCTCACGGTTTCAGAGGGCTCAGTCAGTCATGGTGGAGTAGGCTTGGCACAGTATGTCAGCTCACACCAAAGCAGCCAAGGAAGGAGAAGGGGAACGATAGGGTAGGGATACACCCACTGTCAACTTCCTCCAAAGGCCCTGCCTCCTAATAATGCCACCATCAAGTGAGTCAATCAAAGGATGGATGCATTGATTAGGCCAGAGCCCCCAGGATGCAATCATCCTTGGAAACAAGTCGCAGAGACACCCAGAGATGTGCTTCACTTACCTCCTACGTACCTATTAGTCCAATCAAATTGACAACTAATACTAACCATCACACCTTCTATTGCGTTGGTGACAAGAGTCTCAGGTCCATTCGCAGACCAACCACTAATAAAATAAAAACAAGCTTCTGCTAATCAAAGTTGAATCCTGAGATGATGAAATCCCAACAGCGACCAGGAGTAAAGATGTGGGCAAAGGCTTCTGGGAAGATGAAGAACACTATTTCAATTTCTAACCCAGTAGGCCAGGCCTCATTTCCTCCCCAAGCTTTAAAACATCTTCTATCACATGGAACTTCCAGGACTTTAACAACAACAACAAAAACATCCCATGTAAAATAGCCATGCATGGAATGGGGATGTACATTTAAAATCTGTTTTTATGTCTTTTCAGGCATTTCCCTATGGTTTTTCATTGTTCTAATGGTTTTTTTGTGTGTGTGTGTGTCACCTGTCAATATCTCTCTGTTAACTCTTAGGGCAATCTCTGAGCCTTCTTTCATGGCACACCCTATGTCTGAATACCTTTGCATGAATAAATCTTACTCTTTGAATTCTTTTTCACTACAGAAGTTGAAAACTCAAGTGAGTCTACTTACGGATATTAAATTCAGAGTGATATTGTTGAGACCATGCCTTCAGTTTCCAGGATCAAAACTGCCTCTCACAGGACCATCTGGGCAACTTCCCTCAGTAGTAACAGAGTATCAAACAGCGGAAGCATTTAACTAAGGGTGGAAAAACAATGGTCTTTGAACGAAGGGAACTTGTCTGATCACCCAGTGGCTGACAGCTACTTTCTGCCTCTTCCCACAGCTCCACTCTACACCAGGTGTCAAGTTCAAACCTGACCTATGTCAGAACATGCTCAAACAACTGCACTTCCAAGCTCTGGCACATATTGTTTGCCCCATCCTTATAGAACATTATAAGGAAACTGTTGATGCCCCTCCCCCAAAGGAAAATGAAATAAAACCAAATGTGTGTCACTGGAAAAAGAAGACAGAGTTTGAAACTTAGATTCTTCTCTGTGAATATGCCATGATGATTTAGATCTCCACACCCAAGGTTGACCTTACCTAGCAGGTCAGTGGAGACAGCACAGCCTTTAGGTCCAAGCGTGGCTGCCTCTATCTTGCTCTCAACATTTGGGCCTGCAGCTGAGGCCAGAATGTACAAACTAAACCTTTGTAAAGATATAATAAAGAGGAAGTGTCAGTTTAGCTTACTGTAAGTCTAGGGGTTTGCCTCTAGTCTGGTCCAGTTCACCTTCCTGTGTTGGAGACCAACTACAACGGAATGAGCGAAGGGAGCTCTGTGAGGTCCTAAGGGCTGACTGCAACTTAAGACTCTAAAGCAGTGGCTCTCAGCCTTCCTGATGCTGGAGCCCTTTAACAGAGTTCCTCATGCTGTGGGGACCCCAGCCATCAAGGAGTTGAGACTCACATGTTGAGGAATCACTGTTCTAAAGCAATCTATCCTAGGCAGGGGTGGTGTGCCTCCCCTCACCCCACTCCTTCTTCCACCCTCTATCCTTATCCCCACCCCAGTTCCAGGGAACGCATGGCAATGACTTAGACATGTTTCAGCTGTCACAATTAGGGGAGACAATAAGTCTAGAATGGAGTAGATAGAAGCTGAGGTGTAAGCAGAGACTGCTCGCTCTTTTCCCAGCTGCCCAGACACAAATAATGACATAGAAACTATATTAATTACAACACCGCTTGGCCAATAATATAGGCATATTTCTAGCTATCTCTTACATCTTAAATTAACCCATTTCTATTAATCTGTGAATCACCACAAGATTGTGGCCTACTGGTAAGGTTCTGGCTGGCAATTGGTGCCTTTCTCCTTTGGCATCCCAATGACTCCACCTACTCTCTCCCTCTATCTCTGATCAGATTTTCCCCCTGGCTTTATTCTGCCCTGCCATAGGCTGAAGGAGCTTTATTCATCAATCAATAAAGCAACACATATACAAAAGGTCCTCCCACATCACTGAGGTGTTGCTCAATATTCAGCAGTGAAGAGCCAGGTCTCGTAGCAAGGAATTCACTCACCCAAGTGTTACGAATGCTGTAGCTAGAAAACCCTGCCCTAAGCCAGGTGGTGGTGGCACACACCTTTAAGCAGAGGCAGGAGGATCTCTGTGAGTTTGAGGCCAACCTTGTCTACAAGAGCTAGTTCCAGGACAGGCTCCAAAGCTACAGAGAAACCTTGTCTTGAACTACCCCCCAAAAAAAGAAAGAAAGAAAGAAAGAAAAAAAGAAAGAGAGAAAGAAACCCTGAACTAGAGGAGGACAGTGGTCCAGATTTAAGGAAAAAGATGGACTAGAGGCATATGAGGAAGAGGACAGGGCTGCCACGATCTGCAGTGATCTCTGTAGCTCTAGGGATGACAGTACATCATGGCCGTAATATGTGGTAAAGCAAAATGACTTCTCTCACACCTGGAAAACCAAAGGGACAAAGAAAGAGACTGGAGTCCCAGTATCATGCCCTTCTTGTGAACAGAAGCTCAGCTCTCTCATGAGACATCAGTGTTTAAAGCTTCTCCTTCTGTATATGTGTTGCTTTTATTGGCTAATGAATAAACTGTTTTGGTCACTGGCTTAGCAGAGTAAAGCCAGGTGGGAAATCTGAACAGAGAAATATAGAGTAGACAGAGCAAAAGAGATGCCATGTAGCTGTCAAAGGAAAAAGATGTCACCAGAACCACAGCCTTGTGGCGATACACAGATGAATAGAAAAGGGTTAATTTAATATGTAAGAGTTAGGTAGGAATATGCCTGAGCTATCAACCAAACAGTGTTGTAATTAATACAGTTTCTGTGTGATTGATTATTCAGGTCTGGGTGACTGGGAAACACAATCACAGTCTCCATTAACAAATGGTGCCAATGTGGGCCAACTACATCCACATAAAACCTGAGAGAGCTTGAAAAGGAATTATAGACAAAAAAACAGAGTTAAGCATGACTTCTTGGTAGCAGCGTTTTCTCGGGTGGGCTCTGTTTGCTGGAGGCAAGCCAAGGAATGATTCCTTTAAGAGAAGGCTTCCTGACTCAGCATTAACAGCAAAAACTGTGTGGCTCCTTTAAGAGTCAGCTTCCTGGTTCACACTGGCTGCAGGAATGGCTCAGAGGTCCTGTAACAGAGCACTTAAATGAGGTTTGTGAGCAGAATGCTACAAGCTGTTTAATGGTGACAAAGACCCACTGTGTCCCTGGAGCTGGGGCAGTGAGCATGGCTTGCAGAGGCAGTGAACATACCTCCACCATGTTGGATGGGGTGGAGCCAACAGGCAAGGCTGTGGAGTTGGTCCTAACCATGCCTGCTTAGCATTTAAAAAGAGGCACTCCTGGTCAGAAAATGATACAGATACACAATAGGACAGATCCAGACATAAAAGACCTCTAAATGAGACACAGTGTGTTTAAAAAATGTTCATAGGCTTGGGAAAGAGAGGAAAAAGAGTACAGACAGTTATAAAAAGATAAACAGTCATATAGTAAAGGAGTAAAGCTAGCAAAATAAATATTAAAAAGTATAGAGTAAAATAAAATAAGCCACATAAAGATGGAATATGCACAGAGAATCTGGATTGTGTATATTATTGTGTTTTCTTTGGACTTTTTACTGTGAATGAGCTAAGTACAGAGAGACATTCCATTGTATGGGTTACTCAGCTAAACCAACATATGTATTTTAAAGGTGTCTTGACTTTAAAATTTGAATCTAAGGATATGTTACTTTGGAAAAGAGGTTCTGCTTTTGTTTCCACAGAAGATGAGAACCTGTGGATTCCTTCCAGGATAATATGGTTTGATGAAGTAAGACCCCCTGAAAGGTCTCTGTGAACCCTAACAAACAGCAGGAAGCAGTTTGGAGAAAACTATGCCCAAATTCCCAAAAGGATTGTTTATTTGCATCTAAAAGGGGTTGGGTATAAATGGTTAATAATATAGAGATGAATACTTTGCATTGGTATGGATCTTGGTCTATTGATACAAATTTAATGCCAATTTTGTTACACTGTGTATATATATTTTTACTCCTGTTCTTGTTTAAGGTATTATGTTTATATAGCTCACTTTAAAAATGTATAATTTAAAATTATGGATTAATAGTCATTTATAATAGTCAAACTTGTAATCATGTTAGTAAGGTTTTCTAGATGTACAGAGATATATTTCAGATAGATAGGTATTCTTCAAACCTTTCAAAGACCTACAAAATATGGTATTTAAAATGTTTTAAGAACTTAGAGTTTTCTTGACGGTGAGACATGTATGCTTCTGGAAGCACCAATTACTTCAGAGAGGTTGATGGGCACTGAAGAAACTTGTTAAGGAATTTGCCTATACTTCCTGTAATTTGCTTACTTCCTATAATACCATATCCTTCTGGGGTCTTTGTTGGAGTTGAAGACAGATAGCTATATAGCTATAGTTTTCCTTAGTTATGATAAAAGACAAATTAAATACAAAACATAAAGAAATATTGTAACTGTAATTCTCACTTGATGCATGTTTTGTTATATGTAATCTTACTGTGTTAAAGTTAAAACCTTCCTTTTTAATTAGACAGAAAAGGGGAGATGATGTGGGATGTCCTTCTCTATATGTGTTGCTTTTACTGGCTAATGAATAAAACTGTTTTGGCCGATGGCTTAGCAGAGAAAAGCCAGGTGGAAAATCTGAACAGAGATATAGAGAGAGGGTAGGCAGAGTCAAAGAGACGCCATGTAGTTGCCGAAGGAGAGAGATGCCACTGGAACCTTACCAGTAGGCTACATGACAATACATAGATTAATCAAAATTGGTTAATTTAAGATGTAAGATCTAGCTAGGAATATGGCTGAGCCATTGACCAAGCAGTATTGTAAGTAATATTTATTTCTCTGTGATTATTCGGATCTGGGTGGCCAGGAAACAAATGTGCAGTCTCCATTTACACTTTTCTACCTCTCTGCAGCCACAGTGGGAACTTAAGCCTTCAGCACATTGGTCTAGGATAGAGAAACACATTTAAGATACAAAATACAGCACCTCCCTTGTCTCTTCGTCTGCTTATTCCCACACTGGGCACCACAACAGAGGTAAGGTAGGCCCTAGATGGACATAATTCCTTAGGAGCTGAAGTACTCACCACCATTTTTCCTTCCACACCAGAAAGCCAATACACAGGCTTGAAAGTTCAGGAGTGACTTTACACAGACAGAGCCCAGAATCAACCTTCATGAAATTCTTAGAGCATCACTGCTCTGCTATTGCTCCTACATTGCTAGGGGCACATGACACACAGAGTCTTGATAACTGGGAACCAGTACTAGTTAGTGGAAAGACCAATGACCTAGCTTCACTTCCTAGCTGTTGTACTTGCTAGCAAGGCCTTGCCCTTGAAATCCTTTGTCTCCACTTCCTCACCTCATGAAGAGGCCTCCAGTTGTTATGGGGACTAGTGAGGTGAAATGGTTTGTAAAGAATAGGGTTTCCATAAATGTCAGCCTTCTGTGCACGGAGAGGTGGCTTGGAATGCAACTCATGGAACTGGAACAAATCTGACTTCTTGCTAATTTTACCTGTACTCTTGTGTGCATCTGTGTGTGTGTTTTCATTGCTGAAAAAGACTATAAATCTTTCTGTTCTTATAGCAGGACTGATGTACATGTCACCATGCTTTCTGCTCCATGCATCTGTTGTGGTGCTTTCTGTTGCAAGCAAGCTTTAGGTTTTCCAGCACATATTTTCTCATTCTGCCAACAATGGGTGACTAAACCAAGGTCACGTCATCAAGAACCCACAATTTCCTTCTTTCCTTTCATACTCAGCACGGTTGCTTCAGGTATATTGTTTTGCAGGCACAAGATGACCATAGGTAGCTCTGAGACTTGTATCATTATGCAATAACATTAGCGAGGTAGATAAATGGAGAGTTTCTTTGCTATTTCCTTTTGAAAATTCTAAAATCCTTTAGTAGAAGGTCACTTCTGGGCCATCTTCCATTCGTATGTAACTGGCCAGAACTGTATCACATGTTTATGATTAACCAATTAGGCCAGAGTAATGATGACCCAAATAGGAATGGCTTAGACCAATCAGGATTCACTCTAGGAGTATGGAAGAATACAAAGACACCAGAGAATGAATAGACAAGCAATGGTCAACTCCAACATCTAAAACATTATATCTAGGCTGAGATGTATGATCTTTAATCTTCATCCTCAATTTGACAGGACTTAGGATCATCTAGGAGATGGTGAGGCACACTCTGGACTTGTCTGTTGAAGTGTTTCCAGAGAAGATTAACTGAGGTGTGAAGACCCTACCTAGATAAAGGCAACACCATCCTCACACTGGTGGGGCTCAAGCAGAGTTATCATACCCCCTTCTCACTGCTTCCTGTCAGCCATGGGCAGAGGAGCACATGAAGCCAAATGGTCATGGACAGAAATCTCTGAAACTAGGAGCCACGATAAATTTCTATTCTATAAGCTTTTTTCAGATCTTTTTTTTTTTATCACAGCAATGAGAAAAGTAACTAATATGGACATTGTGAGAGTCCCTCAAGGTCATCCCTGGTGCTGGGTGAGAGGTATGTGTATAGTGGCTGTACACAATGACTTCTAATCTGCTCACCAGAGAAGCTCATTTCCTTGACCTCTTGAATATCTCTTCCTCCATGTTCCTGTCATGTTTCTGACAGATTCATTTACATTTTTATCAAAATAATTATGCTCACATTTTTTACTCGCTTTTAAACTGAGCAATTCAAGAAGAAACAAGAGAAAAGTTTTTTAAAAAATCACTACAAATCCCACTGCTCCAGACTAAGCGATACAAAGATTTGATTAGCATGGTTGAAGGCATCTCTGTCTGTGTGAAATGAATACCAAAATGGATACATATTTAATTCAATGGTCTTTGAAAGAAAGATTCTTGTCTGCCCATTCAGGGATCAACAGCCACTTTCTGCCCCTCCTTTTTCCCTTCCTTCTCCCTCCATCCCTTCCTTCCTTCTTTCCTTCTTCCTTTAAGTGTAAGTTGTTTCTATCAGAATTTTTTTTTATGCCAACAAGAAAAACAATTAATTCAGTGTCTGAATGTAGCGTCTCCCAAGCAGACTCCCTATGCTCTCCCTGGATTTTCCCATCAGGCAAATGGTGACCCCACTGATGTCTAGCCACATGCTGTAATTCCTTATTCTGTGCTTTGCTATGATACTCCTTTCTCACACCTTAACTAGGCTCTACCTGTTCTTCAACGGTCATGGCCAGCATCTTCAAATCTCATGGCTGTCTATTCTCTTTCCCTTCACATCATCTGAAGTCCTCCTAGAGTTACCGTCTCTAGCACTGATTTTACTACTCGGTCTTCTAGCAGTTGTTGCAAACACTTCTGTGTCATCTCCTCAAGTAAACCCTAAGTATCTGGAGGGCAGGGACCAAATACAAAGCTACAGTTTTGCCCAGCAGCAGGATGGACTAACAGAATTTCTCATTTAAAATGAGCTACACAAAAGCAAGAGACTTCTGCTTAGAAGACTTCAAAGGCACAGATACCTATCTACACCTATGGTAGAAGGGACCACTTGTTCGTTTCCCAGTCACCCAGTCTCCTGAAATAACCACACAGAAATTATATTATTTAAATAACTGCTTGGCCAATCACTTAAGTGTCTTGCTAGCTAGCTCTTACATCTAGTAGTAACCCATTTCCAGTATTTTATATTTTAACACGAGGCTCGTGGCCTATCAGCAAGGTTCCAACATGTCTATCTCTGGCGGTGGCTCCATAGCTTCTTCTAAACTCTGCCTGCCGTCTCCCAGAATTCAGTTTAGTTTTACCCGCCTAGCTCTATTCTTTTGCCCTATCACAGGCCCAAAACAACTTCTTTATTAACCAATGGTATTCACAGCATACAGAGGGGAATCCCACATCACACACCTATCCCTCAATGACAGTTACTATTCATTATCAACTTGGCTGGACTTGGAATCCCACATGAGACCCAGATCTGGATGTGTATTTGAGGGTATTTCCAGAGAAACTGAACTGATGAGATAGGTCTTACCTTGACTGTGGGTAGCTTAGGTCCCTGTCCTTGTTAGCTTTCTGCTACTGTGATGAAACACTGCTCAAAACAACTTGAGAAGGGGAGGGTTTATCTGCCTGACAGTTCCACATCATGGTCCACTATGGAGAAAAGTCAGGGTAGGAACTCAAGTAGGGATCTGGGGTCAGGAGCTAAAGCAGAGACCATGGGAGGTCCCCGTGGTTTACTGAACTTGCTTTCTCCTGCAGGACCTGCAGAGGCCAGACTTAGGAATGGAAATACCCATAGTGGGCTGGGCCCCCACCACATCAATCATTCATTAATTTTATGCCCCAACTTGCCCACAGATGGAGGCAATTTCTCAACTTCCCAGATGACGCCAATTTCTGTCAAACTGACAAAAATTAACCAGCATGGTCCCAGGCTGAATAAGAAAGGGGAGGGGGAGGTCAGCTGCGGACTTACACTTAGCTCATCCTGCTGCCTGACTATGACACAATCTGACCAGCTGCCTCATATTCCTGCCACCATGACCTCTGCACCATGACGATCCCACCAAACAGTGAGCCAACATAACCCCTTCCATCTTTAAACTGCCTTTTTCTTTCGGTTGGTTTAGTTGTTGTTGTTGTTGTTTTGAGATGGGGTCTCACTATGTAGTCATGGCTGGCCTGGAGCTTGTTCCATAAAACAGACTGGCCTAATCTCATAAAGATTCCCCTGCCTCTGCCTCCTGGGTGCTGGGACTAAAGGTGCGTGCCACCATGCCTAACCTTAAACCGCTTCTTGCAAGGCAATTGGTCACAGTAATGAGAAAGTAACTGTCACCTACTGTTTGCTAATCGCAGACAGCTGGTGGCCTCCAAGGTCCTTACACCCTTTAGTAGAAAGTTTGTCTTTACTAGGCAGTGGTGATGCAGGGGTGGCGCACGCACCGCCACCTCAGCGCCGAGGCAGATGCAGGTGGAGCTCTGTGACTTTGAGGCCAACGTGGTTTATAGCTGGGGCTGTTACACAGAGAAACCCTATCTCAAAAGACCACACACACACACACACACACACACACACACACACACGGTTTTACATGTATGACCATGTATAAAAAGATTTTGTATGTCTGGTGGTGCTAATGTTTGAACCCGGTGCCTCACATTCGCTGAGCAGGTTCTCTATCACAGAAGCTCACCCCTAGTCCCAAGAGACTTAAAAAGAGAGTTATTTGGAAGGATGGTATTTTCAGTTTGTAAAAAGTTCAAGTCTATTCACGACTTGAACAATTGATATTGATCGAAGGTTATGTGCTAGGTACTGGGGATACATTATTGAACTTGATTTAACAGACTCTCCTTGGGAGATTAAGGGGCAAAAGGGGCAAGCATTAAGTAAACAAGCAGTGTTTCAGTGGACAACTCAACAGAAGAATTGCGAGTGTTAATGGGATCAGCGAGGCTTCCTCGCTGATCCAGGGTTCAGGAAGATTGTACCGTGAGAAGACTGTTTAATCCAAGAGCCGAGGTGGCTGCAGTTCTGTCTCTTAACTTGAAAACGTTCCATTGGAAGACAATTTTGCCTTTCACAGCACATGCTGAGGGATCGACAATCAGGGCCTCGTGCATGCTAAGCACACGCTCTACCACTGAGCTACATCCCAGCCTTGCACACAGGTGTGGCACTGAATGTCAGTGCCCACAGGAGGGGTGGCTTGACAGCAGGAATGACCTCTTGAAACATTTGGCAGTGAGTTACAAATAAGGACAAGAAAAATAACCAGAGCTTCTCATTATGAAACAGAATGTCACGGCTGAATATCTCCTTTGATAAGAAAATTAATAAACCTTCCTGTTGGCTGGTCCAGTAGTTCATAGCATTGGCTGATTGCAGGCTCAGGATGGAAGAGTCAGTTGCTTACACTTGTGCCTTGCACAACTGCTTTTCTTTAAATGAATCTTGAAGGCTTGGGGTTTTTTGTTTGTTTTTGTTTTGTTTTGTCATTCTGTTTATGTGAAAAGCTGGATTTTTAAAAAACGTAACTGCAAAAGTGATTACCAAATAAACATTGACATATTTGTCTAGTTTTTTTAAAAATGTTACCCCTTTAAATAGATTTTATTTATTTTTATTTTATGTGCATAAGCGCTTTTGCCTACATGTGTTTATGTGTACCACAAGCATGCCTGGTGCCTCAGGAGCCCTGAAGAGGGCATCCCATTCTAAAGAACTAGAGTTATATAGAGAGTTCTAAGTGACCATCTGGGAGTTAGGAACCAAACTAACTCAAGTCCTTCTCCAGAGCAGCAAATTCTTTTAACTTCTCCAGCCACGACAGTTATCTTCTTATAGAAGACTCTGCATGAGGTAGCTCGTAGTTCCTAGAAGCATATTAACTGTATTTACGCTCCCCCAAAAGGGAGAGTGTATGTGTTTGCTTGGTATGTTTTGGTGCAGAGGGACCCTAAATCAAGTGTTATGGTGTGTGTGTGTGTGTGTGTGTTTTGATTTTCTACTCTGGCAACACAACCTTCCAGCTAAGGGAACACAAACTGTAGAAATAAATGCTTCCTACATAATTGTTGCAGAACTATCAAGCTCATGTTTCTGAGACAAAAGGCTCAGAAGGCTAGTTGCTAGTCACCATTGACAGAGTAAGGTCCCAGCCACCCCTTTGTGTTTGCAAATGCTGCTCTATTAACCAGCTCCTTCCAACTACCACCAATCCAAACTCCTGGCTGAGCTCCATGGACTCAGGTAAGGTGCTGGGGTTGGGGTGCATTCAGAGGAAGGAAGTTTGCCTCGCATGCACTAGGGCCCCGGAATAGGGGGGACTGGAAAGGAAAATACAAACAGGGAAATGTGGGTTCCCTGGCCCTTGAAGAGACCCTAACTGCAGCGACAGACTGGGAGTTGGAGAATATGGATTTTGTCAGGGTCCTTGCTAAGTCATCTCAAAATGGGACCTATGCCTAACAGCCTCCCACTTCAAAGGGGCCCCGTTCTAGCCACCCCTTTCATTTCCCCTAAGTGTTGTTCTGTCCTCTCTCCCCTTGCCCTTCTCCTCAAGTCCCCCAAGCACATGCAGAACATTCTATTATTCTATTACTTTTCCTAGTCCCCACACGAGGCTCAGAATCTTTAAATTTTTTTTTTTAGAACAAAGAAGTATAAACAGGGCCTGGTCCTATGGCCCCCATAAGTCTCTGAGAATCCCCTGTGTGTTTTTAGGGGTGGGAAGGCATCACCCCGCCATGAGGAGGTCACTTCCCCATGAGCTCTGGCTCCAGGTTCAACTCCAGAATGTTGGTGTATTTTGTGGCTTCTACTAGGAGTGGATCACCTTAGACTTCATCATCAACAAATACATATAATTGCACAGACTCACAGGCCCGAGATCGCACGTTCTAAAAGATATCAAATTCCAACGAAAGAGAAATGTGTTGTTTGGGAATCTTAACGAGGCCCTTCCCAGACTTTTATCTCCTGGCTTCTACGACACCACGAGGAATATCATTTCCCTCCTAAGAACTCATTGTTAAATTAGCCGTGTCTGGATAGTTTTACATCAGAATTTTCTGAACTCCTCAATCGTGGGAGGCCTAAAGAAGAAATAAACCGGGGAAACAATTGTGTAAACAAGAAGAATATACAAGGGCTAAATGCCGGCTCTTTGGGCAGAAAAGCAGCCTTGGATGCGCTTCGATCTCAGCCCTGGGTTAGGACCAAATAAATGGGAGGCAACAGGGCCCCTTCCCAAAACTACAAATGAAAAGCAAGCCGAGGACGTAGCTGTTTTGGAATGCCTGCATTGCGATGCGTATTTACCACGGTACTGCTTAAGCCTCGCTGCGGACGCGTTCACAATATAAACAGGAAGGATTAGAGTGACCCGCGTCCCCAAAGACTGCGGCAGCCCGGGGAAAGCTCTGGTTACCTTGCATCCTGCGCAGGCTGCGCCTTGATGACAAATGCCCCAGATTCGAGCATTCTTTTGTAGTTCATGGGAAAGCAGGCTAATCCGTGCGAGCCCGCCCGCACATAGCCCAGCTCCATTCAGCGCTCCCGCACAATGCGCTCTCTGGCGCCCGGCAGCCCGCAGCTCCTTTACCTCGACCTGGCCCTACCCGCACCGCGGTTATGCTGCTTCTCCTCCTCGTGCGGGGCTGCCGCTGCAGAGCCGGTGGGAGCGCAGCGTGGGAAAATCTGCACCGAAAAAAAACAAACAAAAAACCCAAGAGGTGGCAGGCTGGCCTTCTCGCTTCAAGAATTCAGGCTGGCCTCTGTGTTCCACCTCACACTCCCTCCCCCTTTTTAAACCGTTCACTTTCTCATTCCTTTGCTTCATTAGTTTGGATCTCTCCTCTCTCTCTCTCTCTCTCTCTCTCTCTCTCTCTCTCATTCTCCCTCTCTCTTTCCCCCATCAAGTCACACCACTAGCTCTGTGTTAGCACTTTCAATATGGCAGGTCACGGGAGCTTTTCTGGAGTGGAGGAGTCATCACAGTATCCCTGTGAAGGAGGCACATTTCGCAGATGAATACCGCAGAGACGGGTACTTAAAATAGAAGCAGGCCCCTTAAGCTACAGGTTGTCGTGGCTGTCAACGGCTCAGATGGACAGATCCGTTCCAACCTGCAGCAGGAGTCAATGTGCACAAATACAATCGTGTTTCCATCTCAGCTACTTCATTCAGAGAGAGGGAGAGAGAGATCACGTGCCAATCAAAGGGCGTATAGACCCATGGTTGATTCACAGTTCACTGAAACGCTTGCCACCAGCAAAGATCTGCTTGTCTAGGATCGGCAGTGTCTTCCATGAGAGCCTTCACTTCCATCGCCTGCTCCAGGTTCTCCTCAGTGAGTTCCCTCCACAAGAAGTTGCAACTGTGAACCGTAGCCCAGTACAATGGAGCAACCCACAGTCTCAGCTACAAGACAGGCTGAGGTGGGAGGATCACCTGGACCCAGCAGTTCCAGGCAGACTTGGACAACACAGCAAGACTATGTCTGGTATCAATATAACACTCACAAAACAAAGCTTTAAAAACATGACCCAAGCTTGGCATGGTGGCACAAGTCTTAACTGCCACACAGCAGGCCGAGGTAAGAGAATGGGGAGTTCCAGGCGGGCTGGAGAGACCCTGTCTCAATAGAACAAAGAAACGTCATCAACAAAGCCATGAGCCATCCACCTGGCTATTTCTCAGTTCCACGGATGAAAGGAGGTTGGTCTACAGGGTCTACTGATGGCCTCAGTGTCCTGGAAAATGCTGAAGTAGCACGTCACGTACCTAGAATAAGTGAAGATTAAAGGAGACAGTGAAGCAGCAGTCAGACTCCAGAAAGCCCAGGTTGATGATTGAAGGGTTTTGGTGCAGAAAACTATATTGAGTATGTCAGGGGTCCGGGAAACTTTGCACATGATTATAGACATGAAATTAGGAGCTGAGGATGTAGCTCACTAGTGGACTGGTGTGCTTAGCATGTCCAAGGTCCAGCAACACACACACACACACACACACACACACACACACACACACACACTGAAATGTAAACACCCAAAAGATTCCAAATCTTACTCCTGCAATAGCATGGGAAGAAATAATAGCTTTTAGTTCATTATTATCGTTCATGCGCATGACGCGTGCTGGTGGGTGTCATGGTTTGCATGTGGAGATCAAGGTTCAACTTTGTGGACTTGACTCTTTCCTTCCACCCTTATGTGGATGCCAGGGACTAAACTCAGGTCTCCAGCCTTGCCCATCATGTGCCTCCGCCTCCCCCCCCCCGGCTTCTTAAACTGTGGGCATGATCACACATAGGGTTTTATAACTGAGTGTGTGAGGCATCCGTAACAATCAGCAACAGTAAATGTTTTCTGAAACCAGAACGGCCAAAAACAAATGTAAAACCAAACCATCATGAAGCTGAAGTATTTGCCGAAACAGTAGCTCATACAGTATCATTCAGCTTTCCCTGCAGCCTTGGTTATGAGTGCAGAACATGGGCAGTTCTCACTGTGCATGCCCTCATGCCACACAGTGCCAGTGTATACTGCCTAGAACACCTGGGTTGAGATCTGAGGTTACGATGTCAGGAATTACAGTGTACTTATCACGCACACCAGGTTTTCTGCTCTTATAGTCACATAATGGTCTGATAATGGGAAAAAAGACTCCAATATTATCCTACCACCACTCTTCAGCATGTATGTATGCATATATATATATATATATATATCACATGAGTATATCTTTGTATTGTGTTAGGATGTTTGACTTCAGAAATTGCCATTTGTGGGCTGAGAATATTGCCCAGCAAATAAAGTGTTTGCCTTATAAGCAGGAGAATATATGTTCAAACACACGTTTATTTAAAAGCTGAACATGGTGATACTTGCTTGTAATCCCAGCACAGAGGAGGTGGAGACGAGAGGGCCCCTGAGTCTCACTGGGCAGCCAGTCTTGTCTAGTTGATGAGTTCCAGGACACAAAGAGAAATAATAGGGAAACATAAAAAGGTTGACCACGCTTGATGATGACGCCCTCATTTGTTCTTTAACCTCCACAGGCACACACATGTGCATCAGCACACACAATGAACACACACAAATTGCCATTTTAGTTGCTGTTTGAATTCATAACAAGTCATTAAATGAAAATTTGGCTTGGGATTAGGACAGAACGTCTAGCAGTTCCTGAAATGGCTCTAAACATACTTCTGCATTTTTGTACTATATATTCATGTGAAGTGGTATTCTTCATATTGACAATTACAAAATCAAAATATTGATCAGCTTTACAAATGTTGAAAAGGGGCTGGGGAGATGGCTCATTGTTTGTTACAGTATTTGCCACACAAGTGTGAGGACCAGAGTCGGATGCACAGAATCTTGCCGGGTATGTGAGGCAGCTTCCAAAATTTCCAGCCTTGGAAGGTGGAGCCCTAGTGCAAACTGACTGCAAGAGGAGCTATATCTTTGAGCTTTGCAAACTGACTGCAAGAGGAGCTATATCTTTGAGCTTTGGGTTTGATTGACAGACCCTGCCTCAAGGATTAAGGTGGAAGAGTAATGGAGGACGATTCCTACCATCAACCTTTGGCTTCCACATTTGTGCACGCACGCACACAGACACACACACACACACACAAACAATTGCAAGCATGTGTGAATGTATAAATGCACAAGTGTGTGCTCCTGCAAATGCAAAAGCTTTCATACACACACATGCATGCCATACTCCACACTCACATGAAAAAATAGAAAGAAGAAAAATAGAATTAAAAACATTGAAGATTCTCTATATCCTATGGTATTCAACCAAGATTTAATTATTTATGTAAAGATAAATAGGCACTCACTAATATGTAAATTTTCTTTCATCTTTAACAAACAATAAATTTAACCAAAGAATTGCTTTAAAACAAATTTTTTCAGGAATTATTGTCAGTAAACTTTTGATTTGTATACCCATTTTATATACCTATTTTCCCTAATGTTTTAAACATTACTCAAGCAAAAGGAGCAAGAATAGAAAAAGTTTAAGATATTGTGGGCCTTCCCATATAGTTGTGGGGGTACAAATGGAAACAAAGTTATGAAATACACTGGAATTATGTCTCAAAAGGCATAAAATGTATATGTTTTTTATCACATATACATATAGTTTCCTTTTAAGGCAATAATTTAAATCTGTCAAATAATTTAGGCACAGGAGTTAATGAAATATTGCTCTTAACAGTAGAAGAATAGATCTAGATATATATCAACAAGGGATGGCTTAGTTAATGTATGGTAATCCATAAAAAGGGAAATTGTAATACATTAGTAAAGGAACACACAACACCTTAAGAGTATGATATCATAATACTTATGGGGGATAAAAAGTATGCAGAACTATGTCTGGAGGGATAAACAAAAGTTGGGCTCAAGGACCAATGATTGTTGCTTTTTTCCTGGTGTGTGCATGTGTGTGTGTTTTAATATTTTCTCATGGATCTTCAGTGAATATGTATTATATGGGTGATAAAGAAAAACAAACTAGCTTTTGAGTTAGGCTCTTCTATGTTGCCTAGGTTGACCCCAAACTCCTGGGCTCAAGTGGTCCACCTGCCTCAGCCCCCCAAAGTAGCTGCCCACCACTGTACCCCGCTAAAAGTATTTCTTTTTAAAAGAAGAATACTGGTGTCTGTTCCCGCGATGATGGTAAACAAGATGGTTTCCGATCTGAAAGGGGAACAGTTCTCCACGTGACTGAAATGCCCCCCAGGCTTCTAACCGTTCGTAACAGAATATGACTTTTGCTACCCCAGTGTCTGGTCCCTCAGCATTAATATGTCCACAGAGTACATGGCCTTAGGTTCTCACCAGGGAACTCTGCTGGAAAGTGTTGTTGCTCACGCTCGGCACATGCCCATCCAAGAGAAGTGATGTTTGAGTGCACAGTTCGATCAGCTTGCGACTCTTGCAGGTTCGTTCAATAGGATGTAACTGCACACTAGTCAGACCAAGCTCTCAGCACTAAATTATTGCTCCACAGAGGTACGTCTGCTGAGCTATGTCTCCTGTTCTATCCTTGGCTTCCATCTGAGCTTAAAGTGAAATGGCCACAAGAGAAATGTCCTTTTAAATGTCCCGTGCTACCGACGCTTTTCATACTGTGTAATAACCTTGTATTGACTTCCACCATAGAATCCCTCCAGCTCTCAGAGGCTGTTGAGGGATCAAGCATCTTTTCCTTTTGTAGTGCAGAGGGCAAACCTATGGTGATGTCATCCACCTCCAACACGAGCCCCCAGAAAAGAAGTCTCCTCGATATTCATTCCCTTAACTTCTCTCATATCACAAGGTATTGAAGTAGTTAACATTTTTTTTTCGTTTTTGGAGACAGGGTTTCTCTGTGTAACAGTCCTATCTGTCCTGAAACCTGAAACCTGCTTTGTAGACCAGGATGGCCTCAAACACACAGCAATCTGCCTCTGCCCCATGAGTGCTGGAATTAAAGGCCTCTCTCTCTCTCTCTCTCTCTCTCTCTCTCTCTCTCTCTCTCTCTCTCTCTCTCTCTCTCTCTCTGTGTGTGTGTGTGTGTGTGTGTGTGTGTGTGTGTGTGTATTACTGAGGACTGAAATAATTAAGGACCTGTACATCAAGCAAATATTGTACCACTAAGTTACATCCTCTCCTGGGATAGACAGTCTCACTGTGATGTCTAGACTAGTTCTGAATTCACAGTCCTCCCCGTTTCACCTTCACTCCCCAGCCCTGGAGTGCTGGGATTGTACACATGCTCTCCTACCAACAAAAGGCAAAAACAAACAAAAGGAAAAAAATAGTTGAAGTGAGTATTACTTTAAAAGCAGAGAAAGTCAGCCTAGATTAAAGCTGCTTTTTCTAGAGTCATGGCCTCATGATTGGAAGTTTCTGGATGCCACTGAAACACGCCTTTTAAAGAACATTTTTTGAAGAAGTGATAAAATAAGTGACTATGTTGTAAAAAGACCACAGCCATGGACCATATTTGTTTCCCAGGACTGTTGTAACAAAATATTGATTGGCTTAAAACAACATGAATTTATTTACTGTCTTTCAATTCCAAAGGCTAGAAATCTGATGAAGGCATCAGAACCCTGCTCCCCTGAAACCTGTGGGGGGGGGGAGTCCCTCTTCACCATGGTAGCTCCTGGTGTCCACTGGCAACCCACAGCATCATTCTGATTCCTGTTGCTATAACCACATTGTGGTCTTTGCCTTCTGTGTGTCTCTGCCTGTCCTTTGAGGACACTAGTCACATTGGGTTAAGGGTCACAGTATCACCTCCTTGTAACCAACTGCATCAGCAATGACATTATTCGCAAACAAGGTTATATTCTAAGACACTGAGGATTAGGATTTTAGCATATCTTTTTGGAAAGACACGATTAAACCCCATAACTATGCCGACAGAATTAGCTTCCTACAGCCAACTATCTGGTTTTGTATAAATGGTATTTGTGACTGGAGGTAAAATTATAATGATTGTATCATATGCAGATTCAAAGACTGCCATCTCACGAATATTTTAGATGAAAAGAAAGCTATTATAGATGACGCAAAAGGAAATTCCATTTGAGGAGCTTCCTGTGAGCTTTCAGTTTCTAGAAGCGAAATGTTTACTCTGGTGGATTTTTCTGAGGTTCCAGTCCATGATTCGTTTGGTGCTGTCGCTTTGGGACAGTAATGAGACGGCCCATTATGGTGGGAAACACACAGCAAGCTGCTCACCTTGTGGTGGTCCAGACACAAGGGGAGAAAGAAGAATGGTACAATCCCTTCTGACAGGATACCCCCAATAATTAGACAGCCTCTCACTAGACCCTACCTCAACTCACTGTGAGCACAGTGGGAATAGGAAAGAAGCTTTTAACCCTGGGGCCTTTGGAGGACATGCCAGATCTAAAGTAGCACAATACTGATGTTTTAAGTTTCACTCAAGCTGGAAGTAGTGACACATGCGTGTGGTCCTGATGAGGACCAGCTGCTTCGGTCCTGGACCTGTAACAAGGCAGAGCATCATGGTGTAAGGCCCGGAGCGACACAGCTGCCAATGTCACAGTGGTCAGGAAGCAGAAAGAAAGGGTCGAAAAGAGGCTAGGAACAAGGTCTGTCTTTCCAGGTCATGCTCCCAGTGACCTACTTCCTTTGGCTAGGCCCCGCCTCCCAAAGTATCAGTCATTTCCCAAAATAGTACCACCAGCTGAGAGCCAAACCTTTCACATACTGGTCTATGAGAAGTGGTTTGTTTTCAAACTATAACACTCCCCTATTTTAACTCATCCAACAAAACACAGTAACAAGATGTGTATCAGCAACCCAAGTCATGGGGGTTTGGATATTAACATTAGTTTTGTCAATGTCACCAGCACTTAAATTTCATCCCAACTTCAAAACTACTGCAGTATACATATTACTGTGACATATAACTTCTAATCTCTGGCTGACTCATCCAGGCTTACTCTCCTCTAGGAGGTATTGCACTCACTATGACTTCCATTTGCTTGTTCAGATCCTCATAAGACTTCCTTCCTTCCTTCTTTTCTTCCTTCCTCCCTCCCTTCCTTTTCTTTTCTCTTTCTTTTTTGGTGTTTTGAGACAGGGTTTCTCTGTGTAATAGCCCTGGCTGTCCTGGAACTTGCTCTGGAGACCAGGCTGGCCTCAAACTCACAGAGATCTGCCTGTCTCTGCCCCCTGACTGCTGGGATTAAAGGCGTGTGCCACCACCACTTCCTTATCCTTCCATCTCAGTTCCAACGTCATCCACAGCATATCTTCTTACATCCATGCTTTGTGCCTGTTTCAAGTCTCTCTCCCTCACCCTATAGTAAAAGAAGAAAGGGGCATTAAGGAGGCCAGGAAGATGTCTCAGTGGGTAAAGTGCTTGTCACACAAGGATAAGGACCTAAGTCCAGATTCTCATCACCTATGTAAAGTCAGGTGTAATTTCAGGGCTCCTGTGAGTAAGACAGGGGAGATGGAAACAAGAATCCTATGAAGCTCGTAGGCCAGCTAGTCTGGAACATGTAGCAGCAAGAAAACAAAAAGACTCTGTCTCAAATAAAGTGGCAGGTGATGACCAATACCTGAAGTTGTCTTCAGACCTTCATATGTGTGCCTTGGCACACACCTGCAATCACACATGCACACATTCTGGGGAGATGGCTCAGTGGGTAAAGAGCTTGCTGTGCAAGGAGGTGGGTGTGGTGGTATGAACCTGTAATTCCAGCATGCGTAATCACCTCCTTTGTATATAGTTCTTCTGAAACTTAATAAAAAACATGCAAGCTCATCCCTCAGAACCACCCCACTGTTTCGGAGGTGTTGATCAGCTGTCCTCCACAGAGTCCTCACTTTGTAGTGACTATCACCTTGGTGATGATCGGGGATGACACAAACACAAAGAGGAAGTCCTGTTTAAATCATGGTAGAGGACACTGGATGTGCGTGCAGTCAGAAAGATATTCAAGGAAAACCAAACAAATGCAGGATCCACTCAGGACAGTAAATACAAGCCCGAAAGAGTATGGATTCTGGAGGGAAGTAGCCTGCCTGCCTCAAGCTTTACTCTTTTCCTCCCCAGCATCACCTGTTGGCAGCGCATTCCATGTCCCTGGGCTGCGCAGAGACAGCAGAATCTGCATTACAGGTTGTGAAACCTGAATGGTGGACATAGAACAGGCTCTCTCTGCAGCCACTTCTACTCTCACAATCCCTCCTTGAAAAGAGAAGCCCCTAGAGTTGCAAGGATCCTTACTGAGCTCCGATTGTGTCTTGTGGTATTTAGTGTTAGACATTTTGTTTTGTTTTGTTTTTGCTGTTGTTATCTTTTTGTTTGTTTTTGTTTGCTTGTTTGTTATTAATCCGCATACCCTTTGCAGGATAGACTGTTACACACAAGGGAAATTTACACCATATTCTTTATGACACATTCTTCCCCCATCCTCGGCATTAAATTTGAAAGAATCCTTTTGCAAGCAATCGTGCTGACACGGAATCACATCTGTATTCAGCTGGGACTCCCATTGTTCTTTAGGGGTAATTTTTAAATCTTTCTACACAAGTCGAAGCATAGTTCCCATTGATAAATAACAGCTTCAAGCTTTTGCTTCCACACACTATTTTGACAAATCACCACCCCAAGGAAGATTTTGTGCTTGAGAACACTAATTCATCTGAAGGAAGAGGGTATTTTCAAATCACACTTCAAAAAATCATGTCAAAGAAAAAGAATAAAGGAAGAAATGAGCTTTGGAGTCAAGGTACGAAGCAGGGAGAGAGAACTCTCTGATAAAACAGAGTACGAAGATCAAAAGCAAACAAAAGAGAGAGTAGGAATCCAAACATTTTTTAGATGTAGAAAATAAAGGGATAACAGCGTATTATGCAATTCTGATAGTATTCAATCACACGAATATCAGGTGGACAGGAAAAGTGGGACCTCGGACCACAGTATTGAGGATGGGATGTGACAGACCCCCAAAGATTCTTGTACTGAGGAGGTGGTCGCCAGCTGGTGGTGCTATTTGGGGAGGTTCTGGAAGCTTCTGGAAGGGGACATACCTAGATGAAACAGAGCACAGGAAGTATATCCTTAGGGCTCTTTCCCTGGCCACTTGTATTTTATCTGTACTTCCTGCTTGTGGAGTGAAGGGCTTTATTATACCATGCCCTTCTGCCACCATGTTCTGCTTCACCACAGCCCAGAAACAACAGAGTCAGTGACCATGGACCGTCTGACCCACAAGATAAAGTAAATTCTTCCTCTGCCAATTTTCTCAGAGATTTGGTCACAGAAACACGAAAATCCACCTTTGAGAAAGTCTCTCAGCTGTGGCACATCTATGAAATCCCAACAATTCAGAAGGCTGAATGATCATGAGTTCTAGGTCTTCCCAGCTGCATAGCAAGACCTGTCTCAGAGACAGATAGACAGAGAGGAGAGGCAAGGCAGGGATGCAATTTCCTATTGCAGATTTGTCTTCATTGTTTTAATGAACAAGTATTATAACTTCAAATAACTTGCAGTAAGAGGCTCAGCTATTGTCTCATTTCCAACTCCATCAAAATGTGGCTCAGCAAGACACTGTTCACTGAACTACTAGACCATCTGTTGCTACTGAAAACTAAAAACTGTAAGTTCACAAGCCTAGTGTGACGACATATACCCAAGGTCCCCGTTGCTTCGGAAACGAAGCCAAGAGCATTTCCTGAGCCCAATAGTTTCCTGAGCCTGGGTAGTATAAGGAGTCTTGGTTGAGAAGAAAAATGTCAACCCCAAAGTAATTATTTCCACTTGGTTTCCTTGTGCAGCATCCTTAATAACAGAATTTATAATAATAAAAAACCACAGCTATTCACTTTAGAAGAGTGCTTCTCATTGACCAAAGCCCTTAAATCCACTTTTCTTAATTAAACTTCATCCCAAGAAACCCATCCCTGTGGCTGTTTCAACCATCACATTCTGTAGCTGTTACCCTACTGTGGGGCTTTTGCTAATCAAGCCCTTTGGGTGTGGAAGCTAGTTATAAGAAAGATTAATTTGAGAGAAGACTATTAGGCACCCAATAAGAATGCTATCCTTCCAAATGTTTCTGAGTGAATAGATAATCGAGGGTTTTGTTTTTGATTTTGATGTATTTGTTTTGTTTTTGCCTAGAGTCAAGGCAAGTTATAAGGTTTCCAAAATGGTCTTGCAGAATTATTAGTCATATGCCATTTACAACTACCACAGACTGTGGGGTGAAATAATCTGGAGGGGGTACAAACTATGTGAAACCATAAAGCAATAATCATCATGGCTATATGGAATCCTCTTCCTTCCCCTTCTGTTCCCCCTCTTTCTGCCCCTTCTCATTCTCCTCCTCCTTTGACACAGGTTTCTCTATGTACCCATGACTGTCCTGGAACTCACTCTATAGACCAAGCTGGCCTCGAACTCACAGAGATCCACCTGTCTCCAACCCCCAAGTGCTGAGATAAAAGGTGTGCACCACTGCACCTGGTTTGGAATCTTCTTTTTGAATTTACAAGATGCTGGTTTTCAGGCAAAAGTCTAGGACATTAATTCTACCTCACTGGCTGTTCCGGTTCTCATAAAGAAATATCCCCAGAGACTGATACACACTAACAATACTGTCACTTCCTATGACCCAGGGATAATCGGAGAAACACTTCATCTGCATTTTCCACCTGCTTTCATACCCACATCACAGGTGGATGACATGAGGCAAGTCAAGTGCCTACAGTCACCAAGTTATGGCTCTTTGACTCTCTGGAGAGGCAGTCGCAATTCTTAGTGGAAAAAAATAGTACGCCAAATTTATAAAGTGCAGCCAATTCTTCATGACTTGGAGCATGACTATCTGTCTAGTCATGGACTGCTTAGCACCCCCGCCTCCACACCATTTTCTTAGGGTGCTAGGGATAGAACCCCCATGTCTTTGTACACACGGGGCAAGCACTTTACTACTATATCCTCAGCATTATTTATCTATCCCCTTAATTTTCTGACAGGGTATGTAAAAACAGAGAAAGAAACTGACTTCTTAGAGTGCAAATCATCCTTGTGTACTGACAAGCAAGTTGGCACTTAGTATGGACTAAATTAAAAACTCAGTTGGCAGAGTGCTTGCCTAACATGCATGAAATCCTGAGTTTGAGTCCCAGCACTGGATAAACCAGGCATGGTGGCACAAACCTGCAATCCCAGCACTTCACAGAGGTAGAGGCAAACAGATCAGAAGGTCAAAGTCATCTTCAACCACACAGTGAGTTCAAGGAAAACCTGGGCATGTAATCTTGTCTCAAAATAAATAAATGCAACAGATTCCATGGACGGAGGGGAGAATGACTAGTTATTTTCAGCAGAAACTATTAGAAAAATAATAGGCTATTGATAGACTTTGTAGGGGAACAGAAATATAGGAGAGGACTGGGGAAATGACTTAGTGGGTAAAGTGATGGCTATGTAGGCCTGAGAACCTAAATTTGGATCCTCATCTCTCATGTAAAAAGCCAGGAAGTGTAGTGCATACCTGTAACAGCAGAGCTAAGGAGGTGGTAACTAACATAGGTAGATTCCAGGGCCTTACTGGCCAGCCAGTCTAGCCAAAATGGTGAGCTCTGGATTCAGGGAAAGACCCGATCTTAAACAATAAGGCAGAGATAGCTAGAAGAAAGCATTCAATACTGTGGCTTACACTGCGAGCGCACCTGTAGAAGTGACCTACACACACACACACACACACACACACACACACACACACACACACACACGTACATTACTAGAAATAGCCAGAAGAAAACGAGCACTTGTAAAGGGAGGTTCCGCACCTAATAGCACAGCTAAAATCATGGCACTGAATGTAACTCCCACAGTGACCATGTCAGATGTGAGTCACAGCGGGCCCATCAGAACCAGTATTGGGCACTGGGCACTGCCGCCATCACCATCACTCTTGGAAGCCAAGGCAGTTACTCTTGGCTGCTCCAGTTGAGTCATCAGGCAGACTCCAACTGCCTGCTCCTTTGCCTCACCGGAAGTCCAGGACTGGAGAACCTTGTTCATACACCAAAGAGGACAAAGAAATGGGCTGCCTAGCCTTTTAGCTTGCTAGTAGTGGGAAGTGTACTCAAGATTCTCATGATGAGAAATTTTCCTTTAGAAGGAAAAAGACCATGTTGTTTATGCATTGCCCATCTCACGCATTTAGCATTTACACCTCCCTCCAATACATTTTCAAATTAGTTCATGTGTTTTGGTTTTCATTATTGTTGGTTTGTTTTATTAGTTATTTTGGAACTCCTTATGTAAGCCAGGCTGATCTCCTTCTACCTTTTCTCCCAAGGGCTGGAATTAAAGGACTGAACCACCTTGAAGGGGTGAAGCAGTTGTCTCTGGAAAGAGACCACGGAGACTTAGAAACCAAAGAAACACATTACCACTGGGTGGTAATGCTCTGGACATGGGCAGACAAGGAAAAGCTCAGGGCAGGGTACGAATAGAGCCGTACTCAAGAGCACAAAGCTTCAAGACTGAGGCTGGGTCATTTTCCCTTCCAAAGTATATTCTCTGATGTGGGAGTCCCCTCTGTGTGCTGTGATTACCATTAATGAATAAAGAAACTGCTTTGGACCTATAGCAAGGCAGAACTTAGGTAGGCAGGGAAAGCTAGGCTGAATGCTGGGAAGAAGAAGGGTGGAGTCAGAGGGAGATGCCATGGATCCACAGCCAGAGGTAGACGTGCTGAAACTTTGCTGGTAGGCCACAACTTCTTGGTGATATACAGATTAATAGAAATGGGTTAAATTAAGATGTAAGAGTTAGTTAATAAGAAGCTAGAGCTAATGGGCCAAGCAGTGATTTAGTTAATACAGTTTCTGTGTGGTTATTTCAGGGCTAAGCTAGCTGGGTGGCCAGGACAAACAAGAAGGCCCTACTCCTACATTCTCACTCTTAGGGTTCTGTTATCCCAGCAAGACAACAAATTTAAAGAGCCCCAAACCCTCTCATCTACTTCCTATAACTATTGCCAACCAGAGAAAATGACCTACTTGGAATCAGTGGGCAGCTGTCAGCTGCCCAAAGTTCCTTGGACATTACATCAGTAGTTACTTTTCTCATATGGCAAAAGCCAGATAAGAAAAGAAGGACTTACTTACTGTTTAAGAGAGGATACATTTCAACATGACAGAAGACACGGTGCAGGAGTATGATGTCACTGATCAGCCTGCATCTACGGTCAGAAACAGAGAGGGATGACCGACCACTGATGCTTAAGTTCCTTTCTTCTTTTCATTAAGTTGGGACCCTAGACCATAGGATGGTGTGTCTACATTCAGGCCTAGGCTTCTATCCCCCAGTTAAATTTCTTTGAAATAACCCTTACAGATACACCCATAGGTATGTCTCCATCAAGTTGACAATCAAGACTGACCATTATAGTCATGATCTCATGTAATGAGAATGCAACCTTAAGAATTACTCTTTATTTAAGTGGCATCATATTAGAGATAATTACTTAGGGTCAGACAGATCAGGGTTCAAATTTTGGCTTTCTTATCTCATCAGTTTGTAGTCTTGAGTTAGACATTTGCCTCTCAGTGTTTGCTTCTCCCTCTGGAGACAGCAGAGGCAGGTAAAGAATGGCCATGGACTTGGATTTGTCATGCAAAATAAAGAAGAGAACAATTGTGGAGATTTCTCCTTGTACCCATGTGCAGAAAGGGCTCAATATCTGAAGTTTTAAAGTCATGGCAGACAGAGTCATTTATGCCTTCCTCCCTTATGAGAAACAGACTTCTCTATGGGCAGCACCTGTGCTTTGCTTCTCTTGGCCCTTCTCCTGATACAAGGCATATACACAGAAAAGAAAACCTCCTGGATCACTGGCTGGGTGAGTAGATGGGTAATTTAAAGGCCAGATACGTATGCAATCCAAAAGAATGAGAGCAAAGAAAAAGGGAAGGAAGGAGAGAAGAAGGGAATAATGAGAAAGCTATGGGATGCAACTCCATTTCACAGATGAAAAGAGCTAAGGGTTAGAGAGAAGGAGCGGCAGAATCTAGCTTTGAATTCATGTCTTGTTGACTCTACACCTACCTTCCTAGGCACTCGACACAAGACAATACAACATAACTTAACTATGAAAGCAGGTCATTGCAGAAGGCTTTTCTGCTGCAGAATTCATAAGCTTACTGTCAACTTATTATTTAGTATTTCACACCCCCCCCCCGAGAAATCAGCATACCCTTGAACTGGTGGTTAGGGTGAGGGAAATGGGGGACTGAACTTGATGCTCTCCAAGGTTCTGAAAAGCAAGGTTTGAAATTCTAACTTTTACTGCCAGAGGAAAGGTAGCATCATTTTATATTGGCTCTTCAGTTTTTACACTCAGGGCAAAACCATCTGTGAGCGGATGAAAATGAAATAATTATGAAATTTAGGCAGTTCTTAAAAGATGAAGTTTTCAACACACCCACATCCATTCACTAAAATTAAGGGATATGAACTCTGCAAACAGACTTCCTTTATGCAGTTTTGGCTTTCCTCCACAGTTATGAAAGTCAATCCATGCCAGTAATGTCTAAATTCATGATGGGTTTTTTTTCAGTACTGCAGTGAATATATTCTCCTAGTGGTGCATCGCTGGCCCTGGAACATAGCAGAGGCCAGGATAAGCATCTGGAAGCAGGTACCTGGTGGTGTAGGTAAGAAACAGCCAGTAGGGTGAGGATCAGTGTCAGAATTGGCAGGCTGGAGCCTGGAAGAGGAAAGGAAACCAAAAGGAGAGGAGGGGAGTAAAGGTCTGAAATAAAGAGGTAAAAACAAAACAAAAGAAAAACCAAAAACCCAGAAAACTTGAATGGAGCCAGTCAGATAGGACAGGAACCTGCGACCAGTGGCGAGTCAGAGCTTTCAGCTCCTGGGGAGAAAGGTGTCGTTTGCTGTCTCTTTCTCTTGATGCCAACTGCAGCAATGCTGTTTCTTTCCAAATCTTTCTACAGAGCTCCACGGGGGTTGACACTGGGCTGGACTGACATCTGCCGCTACTTCTTGCCGCATTCTGTGCTATTTGGAGATATTCTATTGATATCATCTTCTTTGACCTTGCTTCGCTTCCCCCCTCCCAACTCTCCTTCCGCTGTCCTATTTGTAGCAACGGCTCTCGTCCACTAACAAGGACTCTTTTATCTATTGGTCTTGCTCGTGCTTTTGTTTCTCTTGTCTATTCGGAGTTAGCTTCTTGAGAGAAAGCCAGCACGAATTCACTCCTGTCCTTGAGAAACTGTTGAACGCAGCCGACTTGCTAGAACCAGCATGTGCCAGTATAAACGAATCCTGTATTTCATAGCAGTATGCCTAGCGGCTTTATGTTTGAGCTAAGCAAATGACCATTTTCCTTGGCAGAAATTTTCATTGTGCCCTTAGAATGACAATCCCAGGCCACTGAGTTGCAAAGACCACATGCATTTAGAAGAAATAAATAAAAAGAACCAGCTCCTGTCATACGGACCCTGGCTCCGGCTGTTTAGATGATACCATAGCAGCTGAAGACGTTTGCTGCTTACAGAATACTAATGGCTCTGACTATTTGGAACTGAGCTTTCTTGCGAAAGAAGAAAAAAAGGGATATGAAAGGGAAGCTTATTTTGAGTTGGTCACTTAAAATCATAATCTGAGTTAAGGAAAATTTTATGTGTCACCAATATATGGATACAGATAGACCTGCAGACATATAGATCTACAGACACAATTTTTCTGAGGTGCTCTTGGGTTTAGACCAAGTTGGAAGTATTGGGACTTTTTAGTTATTTAAGTTTCGTGTGCTAACTTTGTCACAGCGGTCTGTCAGCAGCATTGTCCTGTGCATGTGTGCACAGGACAGTCAGAGGCTGCTCTTATTTGTCTGACTCAATTTAAATAGAACAAATTGACTTATAAGTCCATTTACCGGAGAGTCATGTATGCTTTGATACACTATCCATCTCTTTACTGCTAACATGGGTGTTAGGGAACTTGAAGATGAAGAGAATTGATCCTGAGACCTAGCTAAAGGATTTCGTGCTTGGTGGGAAGACTATGAATTTGGAGGTAGGAGTCATAGGGAGGAGTTCTTGCCTTGATACGTATGAGTTGCTGGAATACAAGCAAATCATTTGCTATTTCTCAGCTCTAGTTTACTATGTCTAAAGTGAAGGGGAAAAAAAAATCCAACCTAGCTATATCACATTATAACCATAAAGATTAAGTGAGGCCATGATGGGAACCAGGCCGTAAAGACTCTACAGTGCAAGGGGTTAGAAATCTTGATGCTAATTTAACACTGTGGCTATAAAAACAGTGACCACAATTCAGAAGCTAGCTACTTGAAATTATTGTCAACCTATTCTTCCATGTATAAGTTAATACAATTAAAATAAATTCAAAATGTGCTTCAGTCACCTCCTATGGGGATTTCACTTCATCAGATAAATTATTCAAAACTGAAAGAAAAATCATTTGTAGGGGCAAGAAGTAACTTGGTTCAACTAAGGTCTTTTTATTTTAACAATATTTTTATAATGTATATACTGTAAAAAAGGATCAATTAAATAATCTAGGATCTGGAAAAAATAAAACAGCTATTCATATTTTCTAATTAATGGCCACCCCCCAGGCACAAAGTCCATAAGAGGACCACTGGGAGACACATCCTCAAGGAGAGTCAGCATTCGGACGTTCTGAGACATCCTCCTGGAGAGTCAGCATTCGGATGGTCTGAGACATCCTCAGGGAGAGTTACCTTCGGACATTCTGAGACACACTAAGGAGTGTTCAGAGCATGCCCTCTCCAATGCACACTCTCCAAGGGAAGGAACAGTTCCTGCTTAACTGAATTCACCATGGACCAGAGGAAATGTTTTGAGTGCCAGGTCGGCTATCTCCAGTTAAGGACTGCCAACCTGTTCCCCAAAGCTAAAAAAACAAGCAAACAAACACAAACAAACCCCCAAAACACAGCATGAACTGTCACCATAATTTGGTACTCTTTGTCAAAGGAAGAGTGTTATCTTTAACACCAACAGAATGTGTCTGCCTGAAGGAGAGCTGTAACTCACTGGTACAGCACCTATTTAACAAGTGTGAGACCTTCGGTTCAATCCCCAGCATCACAAGAAACAGATAAATTAAATAGACAAATAAATAGTGAGATAACCATACTCCCTCATAACAAGCAACTCTGAAAATACAATCATTTAGCTTGTTGGAAAACTAAGAATACTGTCCTTATAGTTGTCATTTTCTTGCAAAGTGGAAAAATGTCCCCCAGCCTTCTGGTGCTGGCTGGTTGCTATGTTCATTTGATGGATTGAGGGTTGGTTGCTATGTTCATTTGATGGACTGAGGGTTGTCTAGATACCTTTTACCCCAAAGACACCATGATCACCTACGTGTATTTAAACTAAACTGTTTATAGGCCTTTTAGTTCAAAATAATACTTTCCAGTTGAAACACATGAGCAGTTATTTGTATGGTGATTGATATCTTTGCCCTTTCAGGGCCTTGAACTCTCATGTAAGGTTTTGATAAAACAATAGCTCGATGCTTTTGTTAATGAATTCTGGTCACTCATCGTCATCCAGTGATTTTGCTTTAACAGAAGAAAATGTCTATTGATAAAACTGCACAATTTTTTTCACGTATTATAACAAGCATTTGACATTTCCCCAGGTGCAAGGAGGTGGCATGCTCCATTTCTGTTCAGAGAACCCAGGTGCTCTTTGTCAGGGCTGTGGGATCCATCTGCTGTTCACTGTTTCTATTAGCTGAGATGCTGTGTTGGAGTTCCACCTGAGAGCCCGACTACACTTAGCTCATTCCAGAGAGAGCAGTTCCTGCTGGGAAGGTGTTGCTGGATTAAGTCTTATGACCTAAGTGTCTGGGAAACACAAGTTCTGCATCTTTTCTCACCACTGCAAAACAGGAAAAAGATTTGCATTATAATTTGTCTTTGTTTTCCCTAGTCATCCTTAGATTCTCTCTAGGTTGAACCATGCTATATAGAAGCTCAAGATCAGAATAAATGGTTTCTTAACAGAACAAAGAAGTTGAGAGAGAGAGAGAGAGAGAGAGAGAGAGAGAGAGAGAGAGAGATCCTATAAATGGAATGAACAAGATTGTGTCTATATGGTAACATTTCAGACTTTATACATGTGCTATACATAGCCTTTCCATTTAGCGTGCAGACTGCCTCTGCCCAGTAGAGTGGCTGAAAAGCATAATAATTGTTTCTGTCTAAATCAGGTTTCCTTTTTTAAAGCTCCTGGAGGGACTGAGTTGATTTCTCGTCCTTATTTTCTCTCTATCTCGAGCAACAGCAAATGCAGATGCATTCAGGGAGAACTAACCCACACCACCCTAATGCTCACTGGTCCATCTGCTCTTCTTCACTGTGGTCATTTGTCGCATGTCTACCCCTTGTAAGGCAGTTTTGTGATTGCCAAGATGAAAAACCAATTTCACAGTGCGATGGGATCCGAGGCAGGACCTAAGTCAGCATATATGAGTATTTCTCAAAATCAAAGCTTTTAGAATTAGAGTCTGCAGTGAGAAGTTGGTGTATCCTGACCCTGGACTCATAGATTACACATAGATACCTGGTCATTCAACCAAGATTGAAAAAAAAATCTTTGATGAGCTAAACTGATTTTTTTTAATGTATGTGTTATGCTGAAATATTTCCTTTCCTAGTTCATGTAATTTTTAGAAAAAGACTCATGTGGCCAACTGAACTGACAATGGGTCATGAGTCTGTGGATTCTGTGGGTATCTCAGTGTGTAACAAAATAACAAATAAAACTATGACAACACACTATGCAGAAAATAAAGCAAAAGGCATTGTTAAAACAGTGTGGCAATGCCCCAGCTGATTTACTTGAGAAAGGTAGTTCCTACCAGAAAACTTCATACCAAAAAAATGGGACATTCTTTTACCTGGAAGTAAAAGTTAAGAACTGATGAAGAACAACTTCATAAAAGGTACTAATTGGTGGGCAGTAAATTGAAGGCCTTGATTATGTGGCAAGAAGTGATATATATGGAAAAAATGGAAAGATGAAATTTAATGTTTTGCTTCCATCCACCATATCTGCACCCTATAAATGCTTAGTTCAAACACAAATGGAAGGAGACACAAATATATGATAGAGTTAGATGTTTTAACTCTTGCAAGAGATTTAAATCTTGCAGAGAAAAATCTGAGAAACAAGCATATGGACTATTAAACACAGTCAGAGACTAACTGGTAAACTTCTCTGTGAAGGTTTAAAATGTTGGTGCTTTGACTATTTCATATGTTTTTTTCAGGGATTAGTCTGCCTGGTCACCTATGTTCCCCTAGCTTGCCTTGGGAAGCTTGTGTGGAGAGGGTGATCATTTTTCCTTTTTATGGGGGGGTGTTCAAGACAGGATTTCTCTGTATAGCCTTGCTCCCTAGACCAGGCTGACCTTGAAATCACAGAGATCAGTCTACTCCTGGCAGCACCAATCTACTTTAAAAAAATAGTGGGCAACAAAGAACCCCCATATGGAGTTTGCTTTCTTTGTGGCAAAAGCTAGTCATCTGGGCAAGAAACTGCCCTTGCCTCAACTACTAATAGTATGCTGTGCAAACAGTACACAAAAGAAAGTGACTGCTGAACTTTGCCAAGACAAGGTATGACAGTCTTGCAAGAATTCCTGCTTCACAGAAAAGTCTGTCAGATATTCTAGGCCTATAGGCCAAAGATGGATGCCCCAACATTATAGTGGAACCTTGGGGTGACTGTCTAGGCAGCCAGAGGTCTTTGTCATTTTCTAGCTTTGGAAGTTACTTGCTCTGCACTTCCTGTTTACTCAGGTAATATTCTTTCTTGGGTCTCTGATGGGGTTGAAGATGAGATAGTTATAGTTACAGTTTTCCTTAGTTATGACAGAAAGTAAATTAGGCACAAATAGAGTGTTTTCTCTGAATTGTCAAATACTAATGGACTGGACCTTGTGAATGTATTTCTTACTTGATAATTATTCTTATTGTATATGGTTTTACATTCATAGAGTTAAAACTTTTCCTTTTTATTTAGACAAAAAGGGGGAAATGTTTTGAAATATTCCTTTATGCTATGTGAAGATGTGTCACTGCCGTTGGTTTAATAAAGAGCTAAGTGGTCAATATCTAGGCAGGAAGAGGTTAGGCAGGACTTCTGGGGACAGAGAGATCTCAGGGAAAAAGAAAGGCAGAGCCTCCAGCCAGACAGAAAAGGAGCAAGACATGCAGGAGGAGTGGTAAAATTCATGAGCCATGTAGCAGTACATAGATAAATAGAAACACGTTAATTTAAGTTATAAGAGGTAGTTAGAAACAAGCCTAAGCTATAGGCTGAGCTTTCATAATTAATAATGGGTCTCTGTGTCATTTTATGTGACCTGGTGGCCCAAAGAAAAATCTGGCTACATTTCCCAACGTGGTTTTGCTAGGGAATTAAGGTCCTGACAGGAAATTTGTGGAGATACATGCTAATTATAACAGGACCTTTTGGCTTCACTTCTCTTAGAAGACTTAGGAGTACCCATTCTTAGGCAGTTCTTAGGCCGAGTCAGTGTGGTTACCATGAGTGCCACACCAGCCATGGCTGCTAAAGGAACCAGACTGAACAGCAGTTGACTTCAGGCCTGTGAGGCGATCCAGCATCAGAAATCTGCCAAAGCAGGGGATTCCTAGTGCTTTAGGGCAAAAACACAAGCTCAGGGAATCTCAACACAGGACTGACCACTCATCCCAATACACCAATTAGAGAAATGGTGAAATCAAAAGAAGGAGATTGAGTGAACATGGTCACATTGGAAGGCACAGACTCCAAGGGCATATTCCAGGCACTAACACCAGCTTGAATTTTAAATGGAGAGAGAACTGGGGCCAGCACTGGAGGTCCAAGGGGAACCAATCTTGGTGGAAGTGCAGTCTTACGGTCATTATCTCCTTCTGGTTCTGCAAGGTAGTTAAAAGAGGTCATTATTGTTTGAGGAGACGTGCTGGTTCCCTTGAGACAGTTGCTCCTGCTTTGGGGGGTCTCATCATGGAGCCATCTGTCTGTGAGATTCTGTTGTTCCTAAAATCCAAAGGATGGGAGACTTTTAAATGCCTTTGCTGGGGGGGCAGGGTCTGTAATAGTATATAATAAAGCCTGAGCAGAAAGTATCTCAGCTACTTTTACTTTTGGGCCTTCACCCTTGAAGATGGATGAAAAAGAGAGGAGTGAAGGATGGAGATAGAGGGAGAGAAGCATCATTGGAATTTAAATAGATACTCTATGAGTGATTTATATTTCTACACATAGAATAAAGTAGGTAGCTGACTCAATGTAAAGGAGACAAATGAAAAAGAAAGGCAGAAGCATGGGGAGATGGCTCATTCGGGTCAAGTGCTCTCTGTGCAAATGGGAACACCTGAATTTGGAACCTCGGCACCCATAGAAAACCAAGGTAAGGTTGCATGGTTGTAACCTCAGTGGTGAGAGGCAGAGACAAGTAGATCCTGGTAGCTCACCAGCACAAAAGATGAGCCTCAGATTCAATGACAGACCCTGTTTAGCTTCAGGTTGAGTGAGACCCTACCTCAAGATGGAGAAAGACAGACAAGGACACCCTACATCCTTCTCCGGACTTTGTATTTGTATACAATGTGCACAGAGGCATACGTATGTGCACCCCTCACCCCTATATACATGAAAGTAGAAAAAGTAGGTTTTGAAATTGCTTTGAGTTACTCTAGGAAGTCAGTGCTGGGGGGTGGGGAGAAGCAGTTTCTGAATTACAGGAACAGAGGTGTTCTGCACTGAATTAAAAGGTTTGCCAGTCAAATCTTCTATCTTCAAGAACAGAGATACACAGAAGGGCTGCAGAACAGCTGCATCTGCATGCAGAGGCAACCATGTTAGGATCGAGCTAACACTTGATCACTTACAAGACAACGAAGGGACCAGCTTTGTTCTCATTTGCTGTCGCAGTGGTTAATGTCCTTCCCTGCCCTCTCCATGTTCTCAGGCAACCTTGTAAGTCATCCGCCCTGGATCATCAAGTCTTGATTGCTCAAAAACCTAGCTTAAAACTGCTCACCCTCTCCAATCTACCTCCTACATGGTTGCAAATGATTCTTCAAAAATACAAACCTGGGGCCATTTCTGCCTCATGATTCTTTAAATCTTCTGCTTCCTCACCAGACAGTGCTGAGCATGGCATGACATCTAGCCCTTCCTATTGCTCTGGGTCTCAGCTTTTGTCATTGTACTAGCCTGAGTGACTCTGGCTAGTCGGGTGCCCCTGCCTCTTGCTCATCCTCCTGTCCCTCTGATAAACCTAGCATTTGTCATGCCCCATCGTACATGCTCTTCTCTCAGGCATGCATTTCTTGTCTCCCTGTCAGTTCCTTCTACAAAGTTCCATGAAAACAATGACCAGGTGTGCCATAAGCCCTTCCATCTGTTTCTAGTCTGTCTTCACACAGATAAAGAACGGCCAGGGTCTCTTGTTAATTCCTAGCATTTTTCATTTCCCTTCTGATTAAATGCTATGTGATAAAATATTTCCTGGGGAAATGCAACACACAGGTCTACTCACTGCAGATAGGGAACTCACAACAGCCCCAAGTATGGATACCACCAAAGCCCAATTTGGTGAACTAATGCGTTCTGTTGGGATTACTTACAGGGATATGGGTGATAGATTACTTAGAGGAGCAGAAGTGACTCAAAGACAGCTATATCACCGAAGTCCACCTCAACATGGGAGACAGTTCACAAAGCTGAGAATTTAGAGCCCACTGCACAGCCTGCAGGCAGCTCAACAGGTTGGAGAGTGGCATTTTAAGGTGCCCGAGTTGGTCTAAATCTCTTCTAGGCAGTCCAGTTGGTGCCTGTTCTTCCAGGCTGCTGGTCTGGTCTGAGTTTTTACAGATACTCTCCTCTCAGAGTCTTCTCTGCAGCTCAGCTTCACTTCATCTGAGATCATCTTTCCTTGCTTACTCTGGCAGGGAGGAGGTGAGTAAATCTGGTCAGTTTCATGGTGAAGCTACTTTGAGTTATTTACCTTTCTGCTTAAGGCGCCTCCTTGGAGGATGGACTGTTTCAATCTTGGAGGAGACTATTACACAACACTCAACAAATACTTGCTGGGCTCCTACATAGATGACCGTTTGAAGGCACAACTCTGAGCAAGAGAGATGCAATCCTTATCCACCCTTCTACTACCCTATCACCCCGCCAAGTGTACATACAGCCTCGCAGCAATGATCAGCATTCAGGAAGACAAGGGGACAGGTCAAAAATAGAACAGGACCCCATGGGAAGCAACAGCACAGTTGAGAAAGTCCTTTGTGATCTAGTAAGGGTCACTGGAAACCCAAGTGAGGAGTAGGGTACTATGGGAGTTTGGATGGGAGGAAAGATGGGGAAATATTAACATCACAGGAAGGAAACTGTGTGTAAAACCATGAAGTTAAGACAGAGCTTGGTGGGATTATGGAAGAAAAAACTGCTGCAGATCTTAGAGTATCCAAAAGTGGCAGACAGGAAGGTAGGAGAAAGGAACAATTCAGTACTTTGCATTCAAGAATTATAAAGAAAATTGTCCATGATATTGAATAAGAGGAGGAGGTCTTGACTTCACTTACACTGACTACTATAAACTCTTAATATAATTTGTTTGCCAACAAAATTAACGTTCATAAGGTTTTTTTTATGTGATATGATATTTTTATATGTATGTGTCTTAGTTAGGGCTTCTATTGCTGTGAAGAGACATCATGACCACAGCAAATCTTATAAAGGAAAACATTTAATTGAGGTTAGCTTTCAGTTCAGAGCTTAAATCCATCATCATCATGGCAGGAAGCATGGGATCATGCAGGCAGAAATGGTACTAGAGGAAGTGCTGGAAGTTCTACATCTTGATCCACGGGCAATAGGAAGTGAACCATGCCATTGGGCATAGCTTGAGCATAGGAGACCGTAAAGCCCTCCCCCACAGTGACACATTTCCTCCAACAAGGCCATACCTACTCCAACAAAGCCACACCTCCTGATAGTGTCACACCCTATGGGGACCATTTTCTTTCAAACCACTACAATATATACAATGTAGACTGGTTAAGCTAATAAGCTAAGTAATGTAAACATCATCTGATATATTTTAATTTTGTTTGTGGTGAGAATATTACATTTTAGTCCTAGTCATTTTTAACTAGAGTCGCCACAGTGGACACTTGTATCTCAAAAAGGTCACCTTAGTTGAAGAAAATGATACACATTCAAATTCCAATAACTTGTTGTATTACATAGATGCTCTTCAAATTTCCTTGGTTGTTTTAAGTAAAAAAATTCATGGATCCTACTGGTATATAGTTAGTTTCAATACTAGGATTGTGCTGTAAAACTACCCCTAGCCCTCTTTTATAAATGTTAAAAATTTGGCATAATAAGAAACATAGGTTAGGCTTTCGTAGATACAGTTTTGTATGGTGAAAATGTTACACATACTCAGGTTCCTCTGTAATTTAGCTCTCTGAGCTAGGGGGTAGTCAGCACTGACACTGTTCCAAGAGGAAAGAGTACACAGCAGGTAAGTGACAAGTGACTTCACAGCAGTGGCGTCAGAACTACAGTTTTCAGTTCTAAATACCTGGTCCTCTCAAGTCAAATTCTGCTTTTCCAACAATAGATATCAATTGTATTATACATCTGAATTGTAAAACTGAACCTATTAGAGAATTCTGTTTACTGTTTTAGCCAGAACCCTGGAAAACACAATTCCAGAAGAGTATGGATGTTAAAACTCAGATAATCTTCTTACAAATTGAAATAAAATACAGCTTAAACTAACTGAGCAGGTAAGGCAATTTTGTTCTTTAATGACAATCCACAGCTGTTTGAAATAATCATCTCAATAATCAATGATGTATGAAGACTTACGTAGCATGTATTTTTTAAGGACTGTCTAGTTTGGAACAATCATTTTAAACCCCCGTAAACTGAAGAATGAATTAGCATGAACAGAGGCTCAGCACACTAATGCTTTAGTCTGTCAAAGCATCTTCTCAGGGCCACCCTTCTCAGATCTTGGCATTGTTGAGGATGGAGGAGACAGCACTTCTGATGCTGATGCTGGTGGATAGGTTGCTCCTGGACATTTAACCATCCCATCTTCCAAAGGTGTGGCAAGAAACAAGAACATAAAAGTCTTTGCTCCCTCTTTACTTACAGTCCAGCCACAGGGTGAAGCCAAACTTTATAAGCCAGGACCAGGAGTATTGTCCCTTTCAAGTAAATGTTGAGAAGGTTCTACCAAATAAATAAATAAATAAATAAATAAACAAACAAACAAATAAAAAATTTAAAAATCCATGAATTCTCCTATCCAGATTATGTCATGAAGTTTCAGTTTGGAGTTTTCTTTTGCACTGTTTTACATACTCACCTTCAAACAGTGGAGAAAGGATCTTACTCTGTGTAGAAGGGAAAGATGTTTTGCGTAAAATGTTGCCTGAAAGTTAAGTTAATGGGTCAAACTTTATGGTTTTTTTTTAAAATTGACCTGGGAGGCAACTTAAAAATAAAAATCTAGAATTCCTGAACCTTGTTGAGTCACAGACAACGTGATTTGAATCTAGGCTTAGTGGTGCAGACTTATAGTCTCAGTTACCTAGGAAGCTGAGGCAGGAGGATCATGTGTTCAAGTCCATCCTGAGTTACAGAGTGAGTTCAAGGTCAGCCTGAGTAATTCAATTAAATGTTTTCAAAGGGTGAGAAGTAGTAGTTCAGTGGTAGAGCACCCTGTAGTATACATGAGGTCCTGGGTTCGATTCCCAGTATGAAAATAAAAGATGAATAAGCATGTGGCTTTCTAAGGTGGTTGCTGTATTTTTTGTATAAGAGTTTCTTTTAAAAAAAAGAAAAGAAAAATTTCCTGCTCTTAAGCCAACTTCACACAAGGCTGGGGGTATGTATGTCTCAGTGGAAGAGCATGTGATGAGGAGGCTCCGGCCCTGGAATCAATCATCCTCACCAAACCAAAACACCGCATATTTACCAACTGAAGTATAAACCTGTTGCTTTTTCTGCTCAGCACTAATTCTTGTGAGGACTGAACACTGATTTCCCTCAGGGAGCAGCCCTTTACCCATTCTCAGTTTATTTAGCCCTAGGGAGGGTTCACAACCAGGACCAGACCTTGGCCGACACAGTTTATCACCATGACTACCGTCTTCGCTTGAGAGATGAGCCCCAGACCCAAGTGAGGCTAATGAGATTCAATTCCGGGACCTTGGCTTGATAACTGGGAAGGACCAGTTTGTTTTCTTCTGGGGTTATCAAGAATGTAAAGCTGTAATCTCTGAGAGACATCAGATGAGGAAATTCAGCTGAGTGTGGAAGAGACAAAAGAGAATCTCAATGGCATTGTTTTGGTAGCTAGGCACAGCTTTGCCTGAAGCCACATCCCTGGAATTTTCAGTTATAGGAACCAAAAAATTAACTTCTAGATTTATATCCACTTTAGTGCATTTTCATATATGTAGATTCAGTCAAGAAAAAAAAACTACTAGAAAGAGGTATACTTTATATACATATAAACATAGTATACCTTGTATTGTACCTATTTGCCTTGTCATTTTTATATTGCTACTATTAATTATTTTCATATTTCATGTTTTGTTTTCATAGCTACACAAACTACTTCCAATTTTGGATTTCTTTTACAGTTCTGAAGATTTAGTGATAAAACCGGGAAGGAAAAGATGACGAATCTTTAAGGTATCTTTCATTGGTGACTTCTTAAGTTTGGAATGTAATGATTGTGAATAAGAGATATCCAAAGTCAGCCTTACCTCAGAGACTAAGAGAAGGTAAACAAAATCAACCCTGACATCTCTTGCTTTTCTGAATTCCTGCCTGTCCTTTGCCTCACAGGTCAGCAGGTTTTGGCCGATAAGCCCTGGCTATCATAAAAGACACTCTTTGTTTGTGACATCCCAGCCCCATGAAGCCATTAGAGGCTGCTCTTCTCTAAAAATCAGATCAATACATCTGTTTCCCCAAGGGTAGAGAAAGAACAAACACCAACTCCTGATAAACCTTCCCTGACGTTGGCTTCCTCAAGCACTATCCTCCGTGCAGTTAGTACTCCAGTCCTTTGCTATTAATAAGTCCCTCTTGGGGAGAAGCTAAAAGCTCTAATTTTATCCAGATGCAGGCAGTGTGCAGAACTAAGCCACTCGCCCCAGTGTTCTTGCTGAAAGCATGGCGTGACTCACTCCTTCTGAAACGTTCCTCCCTGTCCTCTGTCTGAAACCAGGTTTGGAGCAGGATGCCCCGGGCTAGTGTAGCTGACACTATGGCTCTGTGATGTATTTCCTTTGCTCACAGAGAAGGGCAGTTACAGATGAAGAATTCACTCAGGAGTTCAGTACTGCACCCTTAAAATCCCTCGGAGGCAAATCACGAGGAGGCTTGGGACAAACTCTGGGCATCCTCAAAAGATTTATAAACAGGTCCTTCGCTGCCGACTCCACTCCTGGAACTTCTGCAGGCAGAGTCAGGAACGCGTTATTCTTTCAGGCCCAGTAGAGAGAATGCACAACAGACAACCTCATATAAACCGAGTAGAATCTTCAGACGCAGCTATGTCCGGCCTGGGATTGCTATCTGTTCCTTTCTCTGCTGGAAACCCACTCAGCAGGCCCCCAGTTGTTCAGAGAAATTGACCCCTCTACCATTTCTCTTTAGTAAAAATTGTCTTGAGTACTATTCTGGAACTTTTGTGATTGAAAGTTTAAGGAAAAACATTTCCACTATGAAAAAAGTTTATTTATGAAGAACTTACCTATCTCTACCAAACCCTCTCTTCCTGATGGAAAACAACCCAATACATGTCTAGGAGAAAAGTAAGGGAGGTGGCACACTCAAGTGCTAGATAACTTGACTAGCATGCACAAGGCCCTAGGTTGTTTTCCAGCACACACACACACACACACACACACACACACACACACACACGCGCGCGCGCGCGCACGCACGCGCACACACACACACACACGCACGCACGCACACACGCCACACCCTGGGGGGAATGAGAAAGGAAGTAAGGAGCTTGGAAAATGACTCAGTGAGTAAAGCGTTTGTATGGTTCAAATCCCCAGCACCCACCTAGAAATCTAGGTGTGGCTGTGCATACCTAGGATCCCAGCTCTGAGAGGCGGAGACAGGAAGATCCCCAGGGCTCTCTAGGAAACTGGTGAGCTCCAGGTACACTAAGAGACCCTGCATCAAATAAGAAGACAGACAACAATAGAGGAAGATACCCAGTGCTGATCTCTGATCTCCGCACAGACACGCGCATACATGAGAAGAAGAGAAAGAGATGGCAGTCAGTGGGGGAGGAGGAAGAGAAACTATTGTTTCTGTCTTGAAATAATTGTTGGCTATTAGTAACATGTTGGAAGTTTGAAAGGGGATAAATTTTCTAGGAAACTTTCCTCCCAATTATAAAAGCTCTACTAAAAGGATGGATGTTTATTTCAAATGTTAAGGGACACACAGCTTGGTCTTTTGTATGACTTTTTTGTTTTTTGTGTTCTGACAAATCAAGCTTGCCTGGAGATAGGAACCAGTTAATCATAGAAACTGGACAGTGGTGGCACATGCCTTTGATCCCAGCACTAGGGAAATGGAGACCAGAAGTGATAAGCTGGGGTTGAGACAGGATCTTGAGCCCTTTCGGATGCAGGAAGGAGACAACTGGCAACTACTCCGGTTCTCTGATCTTCTGGGTTTTTACCCCAATATCTGACTCCCGGGTTTTTATTGATTAATATTAATTAGGTTAACACTTCATTGGTCAAAAGTCATATCTCCTTCATTTTAAATAACATCCCCTAAGAGCTTTAAAAGAAATGTATACATATGACACAAATATTTGGTGAAGTCTTCTTTTGCTATTATATAATTTTCAACGTTGAGGAATATTCTAATATGTATGGACAGTATTCACAAATTATGCAAATCAAGCGTGAGACCTTTAGTTGCGATGTTCAAATTACCACACAGAGTGACTAATTTTTCCAAGTTGGTAGAAGAAGGTAGAACTCTGAGTCAGTGAGAGGCTCGCCCTGATGAATAGAAATAAAACTTACGCTTTCCCCAGATGGACTGCATTTTATTTTTAAAATATTTATTAAGGCTTATTAGTCTTGTGCCTGAATTCTGTTAATAGATCTTCTCCATATGTGTTTTAACCCTTCAGAGCGCGATAGTGTTTAGACATGAACAGTCTAATATTGAGTCATAGGCATGGAATGGACTTGGACAGCTAATACACATAATAATTCCATTCACTCAGAGCCACTCTCTTCTATTGCCACCCTTGAAAGCCATTCTAATATGTAACACTAGAGACTAGTTCTGCACTATTTGTTTAAATACTATCTACCACACTGTAGATGCAGTGATAAGACCATCATGTGCCTATTGCTCAGACCTTGTCAAATGTCACACTTGGCAGATCTTACTCAGGGTTAGGAAATAGTCTTCTTAGAGATAACAACAAATAGATAAACAGTCTTAATTATCAATTAACATTAATTTAGCAAACCCTCTTGAGGTCATGGCAAATAATGAAATGAGTCTCAAGAATGTCAACAGAAGTCAGTGGCCTATCTGTGGTTTTGAGATGATACACATATACATATATGATACTATCCAATGTCTATTCTATGTCTATGAATTAATATGAGATGGTTCATGTATAAATACTACATGATACTGAAGAGTCAATATACATATAATATATCCAGCACTGCTTAAGGTCGATGATGACTAAAGACAAAAAAAAACCATACATTTTCTACCTCCTAAGAGATGCATTCAGAGGTGGCCTTGTTAATAGATGTGATATGGGAATGCCACGCTAATGCCTTTCCAAAAGTATTATGTACTAATTAAAAAATTATTGGTCTGGAGAGATGGTTCAGCGGTTAAGAGCAATGAGTGCTCTTCCAGAGGACCCAAGTTCAATTCCCAGTACCCACATGGCAGCTCACAACTGTCTGTGACTCCAGTTCCAGGGGATCTGACACCCTCACACAGACATACATGAAAGCAAAAACACCAATGCATATAAAATAAAAGTAAATAAATTTAAAAAGTGTAAGGTTCTAGTTCTAATATTTTGAAACATTTTAATTTATTCATTGTGTGTGTATATGTGTGTCAGTTTAAGCATTCCATGGCACTCCTGTAGAAGCCAGAAAACAACCTACAAGGGTCAGTTTTCTTCTACTGTGTGGGTCCTGGGTGTCAAAGTGAGGTTACCAGACTTGGAGATGGGGCCTATACTGGCAGAATCATCTGACCAACTCCAAGGTACTGGAGTTAAAGGACAATGATTTATGATCAAGAGAGGAAGTAAGACCTGTGAAGAAATCCTTTTAATGTAAAGAGCAAACAATAAGTTATTTTGAGTGTCATGTGAAGGCTCACAGTACAGTCACAGTTCCTCCAGAGAAGCACAGAGGTGCAGAGAAAGAGATGCCAGAACTCTTTAAGAGACTCTCTGGTCACAGCAAATTATAGAGCAGCTGAAAGCTTGGACACGTGCTATGAACGGATCCACGGGGATTTGAACACCAAAGTTCAACAGTCATGTAGAAGCCTATGTGGACAGACACAATGGAATCAGAGAGAATAATAAAGTCACCTTTTAAGGAAGGCAATTGAGAACTCTTTTAATGCTAGCCTGGCAACACATCTCAGAATCTCACAGAAGTGCTTAGTAAACGGAAGTTTCTTTCCCACCTGGTCCTGCAACTGTTTACTCCCAAAAAAGCATACAGAGGCTTGTATTAATTTTAAACTGTTTGGCCTATTAGCTCAGGCTTATTATTAACTAGCTCTTACAACTTAAATTAACCCATAATTAGCCACATACCTTTAGTTAGTACCTTTTCCCAGTGCAGCATTTTCATCTTGCTTCCTCTGTGTCTGGGTAGCAACTATAGACTGAGCCTTTCCTCTTCCCAGAATTCTCCTAGTCTGGTCACTCTGCCTATACTTCCTGCCTGGCTACTGCCCAATTAGCATTTTATTAAACCAATACAAGTGACAAATCTTTACAGGGTACAAGAGCATTATCCCACAGCAGTGCTTTGATTCCAAAAGAGATGTGGATCGTGGACACAATTCTAGGGGAACACAACTGATTGTGCGGCGTGTGTGTGTGTGCATATGAGTGTGTTATAAAATAGGATAGATTATCTTACAGATGGGGGCTGGGTTATCTAACCATGGCTGTTTGCATGTTGGAGAGACTGAGAACCCAACAGCTGCTCAGTTCATGAAGCAGGATGCCTCAGCAGCCCCACACTAGCTCTGAAGTACTGGAAAACTCCTGGATAGTTGGTAGTTGCTGTGTTCAGTCTGAGTTGGAAGTTCAAGGAAGCTGGATCTGACATCAGCAGTGGTAGAAAGGACAGATGTGTACACTCGGCAAGAAGTAAAGGCAAGCAGACATTCAGAAAACCATTGGGTTTTCCTGAGACCTTTCTACATTTGAGTTATTTATGAAAGTGCCACTCACCCTAAGGGAGGTTCCTCCCCCAGCCTTATTAACTCTCCCTGGAAATGTTTTCACAAGTCCAGTCCGATGCTGCCAAGTTGAAAATGAAGATTAGTTATCACAGATGGATTTGGTTTTCTTTTTTGAATTGGCTGCTGCTGAATTATAAAGGAAAATGGGGTCACAGAGAAATAAGGATTCCAAATAGATTAATTATGAAGGGAATATGCTTGCCTGCATACTTCATTTCTTTTCATGTTTATTCTAATATGGATCAACTGACTGCACTATTATTTAACAGGCACAAAGTCATTATAGTAAGGAAATAGATTTGTCTTACAACATATGTGACTGAAATGAATATATATGTATATAACATTTACATACATACATATGTTTATATATTTATTAAAAGAGATAAGGTCTTTCTTTGTTGTCCACTTTGGCCTGAACTCCTAGAAGCAGTGATCTTCCAGCCTCCACCTTGTAAGTACCTAGGATTATAAGAGAATCCCTCTATACCTTGAAGAAACTAATTATTTCAAAAAATTTATTGCATTTGAATGTATTTATTTTGTGTATGTGCACGTGTGTGTGTGTGTGCATAACCAGAGTATACAAATGGAGGTCACAACTTTCGAGATTCAGTTCTCTCTTTCCACCATGTGGATCTCAGGGATCATATTAGTTGGCATCAAGTTATACCTGCTGAGCCATATTACTGGCTCAGCAGTAATAATCTTTAAAACTGAAATAACTATTGAACTTTTAGGAGCATAATAATAACAAATTCATAGCAACTCCTTTGCATACACATATCTGGAAAACACAGTTTGGAGAGATGGCCGAGTGGTTAAAAGCACAAGGCACATACGACACTTGCAGCGAACCCAAATTTATTTCTCAGCACCAAGGTAGGCAGCTCACAATAGCCTGGAACTCTAGCTCTAGGGGAATCTCCTTCTAGCCTCCATGGACACCTATATTTATAAACTCATACAGATACACATACAAAAAATTAAAAATGAAAGTAAGCGATATATGGTTGCATACATCTTAAATCCAGCACTTAGGAGTCTGCAGTAGGCAAATCTCTGTGACTTCAAGGCCAGCCTGGGCTACACAGTAAGTTCTAGGCCTGCCCAGGCTACACAGTGAGATCCTGTCTCAAATAAATAAATAAATAAATCTTAAAAAATGAAAAGAACATATTCTATAGCTACCTCCTACTTGATATTTTATAAGAAAATACAGTGAGTATATTTTCCTTGTGTATATATTGAACAGAACTAGACAGACATTGGTAAAATAGATTGCATCTATGAGTCTTTATCTTTTTGGCGGGAGGACAGGTTTTGACACAGGGTTTCTCTGTGCAACAGTTTTAGCTGTCCTGGAACTATCTCTTGTAGACCAGACTGGCCTTGAACTCACAAAAATCTGCCTGCCTCTGCCTCCCTAGTGCTGGGATTAAAGGCATGTGCCACCACCACCTGGCAAGTCCTCATCTTTTAAAGTTATTGGATACTATTGATCTCTTTAGGCTTTTATATAAACGGTGAACTTTTAAATACTTGAAACCATATTCATTTTTAGACTCATTTTCCCTGGTAGAGACTAGTCATGCATTAGTTTCTGGGAACAAACTTGCATAGGTTCTCAATGATCCAAGGTGGAAGCCGTTAAACACTTTTGGATTTACATGATCTTTTGTCTTTGCTTTTTAAAGTGCTTGTAGTTGTAATCTCTATATTTTGGAGTAGTTACCTACTTGATATTTATAGATCTGGTTTTTTTTTTCACCCAAGAAACAGAATCTCATTCAGTACACTTAGTTTTATAATAGTCAGGAAGCCAAATCTCTGGGCTATATCAGATGCACAAAGTCTAGAATGTGTATATTCACAATGATTTATACTTTATGACTATAATAACTTTGAAATGTGTCTCAGAAAATCTGGAAGTCCCCTCTATCTTCATAAGAGCTTTGTATGTATTTAATGAAGATGATTATATACTCTAGTGAAACTTTTGGGCACAACCAATTTGTGTCTCTTCATACTCATCCTGTAAGATCTGTATATAGTACATTGAACTTAGAGGTGTGACCTTAAATTTAATGTGTAGAAAACTAAGGCAATAAAAATTTAAACTGCTTAACAACAACAACAACGAAATGAAAGACACCACCTAGGATACATCTTTGTGGGCTTAAGCTGTTAACAGTAGATGCTTCTATGTGAGCAGCCTTTGTGGGGTTATTGCCCTGTCTTTGCTTGGCATCCTAAATTCCGAAATGATCAGGATATTTACTGATAAATGATTATATGCAACCCGGACATCTGATGGCCTTCCACGTATAGCAGAATGAATAAACTGGGGCTTCGTTTCTCTCAACACGTGGTCTTCCTCCCCTTGTCCCACTGAGTTGCCTTCCCTCCCCAGAGAAGCTCTTTTCTATACTTTGGTCCCCCAAGAGGATGGACTTTTCGGGTGAGGGGATGGCAGTCTTTCCGTCCTCTCAGGGTGCTGTTTTGAATAAGCTGGATTTCTTTCCATCAACCCTTGTTTCACAAGGATCGGGTTCTGTACAGGACATGTACAGACAAGGGTTTGGTAACATCCTTTGTCTCTTGTACTCATAATTTATATTTTCTTAGGTGTTAAAACCCTGGGAACATATAAAAGGGAAGAGACATGTTTAATGACAGGACCATGGATTTTTTTTATATTGGATACAGTAGGAGACTGCTTGTTTGTTTCCTGACTGCTCAAACCTGAACACACAGAAACTATATTAATTACAACACTGTTAAGCTAATGACTCGGGCATATTTCTAGATAACTCTTGCATCTTGAATTAACCCATTTCTATTAATCTATGTATCGGCATGAGGCTATGGAAGGTGTCAGTCTCCTTTGGCAGCTACATGACATCTCCCTGACTCTACCTACTCTCTTTCTATCTGTTTGGATTTCCAGCCTGACTTTACTCTGCTAAGCCATTGGCCGAAACTGCTTCTTTATTAACCAATGGTAATAAAACATATTCACAGCATATAGAGGGAAATCCCACAACAATTGGAGAGCGATTGTTGTGGATAGATCCTCTCTCTGTGGTCTTTCAATTTTGCATCAAAAAGAGTTTCAAGATTTCTTTCCCCAAAGACCCAAGCTTTTGGGAAAAGATATACAGGAAACAAGTGGATGTCAGATGGGGAAGAGAATTTTGTCTCCACCGTGTGAAGCCATGTGGAGGCACATGAGGAGGTAGACGGCTATGGGAAGAGTGGGAGTGTTAAGCAGTTGTGATTTGAGAGTGGAGGTAGCAAGTGTGGGAAGAGGAGGAAATGACAGTGCTCAGTTGAGCAGTGGGCCTCACAATCTGGCAGTAAACTGGGAGCTAACAAGGCCCACCTGGAGTGGTTAGTGACAAAAGAAACATTTGTAGCTCACCGAGAACATTTAATTGAGGAGAAAATAATATGATGTTTGGCTAGCAGGAGGCTCATGCTGTATCTTGGCCCCAGCCTCTTTTGGAATTTTGAAATGGGCAGGGAGTGAATGACAGGTCTGTGCTTCTGGGCTGGAAACTGTTTTGTTTTTTGGTTGTTTTTTTTTTTTTTTTTTTTGGTGGTATTTCAGCTCTCATACCAGCAGTCAGGTCCTCCACACTGCAGAGATGTTGTCTTTTCTCTTGTGTTTCATAATTTGAGACATTCCATTACTACGTGGCTTATTAAAATTGTTCCATTTTATTCCTTGATTAAGTTCTTGGCACAGATGTACTTTCTGAGCTAATCATAGATTTGTGCCTTTTAACTTTTTATTTTCAATCTTTTTCATGAAAGTTCAACTTTGCTTTTTTTTCTGTATACTTTATAAAAACCTGTCTTCCCTGTTTAGTCATAAGATTCATTCACCTTAGAGATTCCAGTATTCATTTTTTAAAAAGCCTACAGTCCATCTGTTACCATCTTCTCTGATAAATTTTATTACCCTTTGCTGTTTCCTCCAGCTTTTGGCAGAGGAGACTCTTCTTCAGCAAGCCCACTTGTTTCGTGTGGCAAGAAGTGCATCAAGTTTGTGCCGGTTTTGCTGAAGCCAAATCATGAAACCTGTCCAGAAATGTTTACATCCGCTACTTGTTTGTGCCGCTGGTACCCTGTGGGGAGTGGGGAAGAATTGGATTGCAGATATGGAAATTTGAAATGGTCTCGAGTAGTGGTTTAAAACCTCTTGCTTGTATTGTCCCAGCCTTCTGGGGGTCAGCAGTCCAGGCATAGGTTCCCCTTGATGGCAAGCTTCTTGTTCTTCGTTAGGCCTTGATTGTGTCATGGGCTAGTTGTGAGTGGAACTGTTCGAGACTATGAAGACCATGTAGTTGAGATCAAAGAGAAGATGCACTGATAGTTACGATATTCTCTTTGCTGAAGTAGAAAGCATGTTTGGTGACCAGGTGCTCCATACAAACCCAGGCATTCCTGCCTCACCATCATGCCTTAGGGATGCAGCTGGTACTGTAGGAAAGGGTGTTGCTGTCTGCCAAACAGGGAAGAGTAAAAGCTAAAATGGATTTTTAAACAGAAAAATCCAACTGAAATAAGAGTCAGTTGATGAGCTCCGCAATGAAACAGAGAAGAGGAAAGAGGCAGTGAACCTGAATGTGAACCACAGAAATGAGCCGATGTAGTATGAAAAGAAAGCACAATGAAAAATTTAAATGAACGAAGCTTCAGGGCCCTGTGAGATCAGGAGGAAACCCATACTATTTATGCCACTTAAGTTGGGAAGAAAAGGATTTAAAGATAAGGCAGGAAACATGCTACAAGAAATAATGCCTGGAAAAAATCTCCCAAACTTAGCAAAAAACATCAACCTGCATGCTCAGGAAGCAGAAAATTCCAAATGGAACAAACATGTATGTGTGTAAGTGAATGTGTATTTTTTTCTTGCTAACATTATGTATTAGTAAGTGTTCTCTTGAGTAACAGAACTTATAGAATGAATCTCTATACATACATATAGAAAGGGGTTTTGTTAGAATTATTTACAGGCTGTGGTCCAGCTAATCAAACAATGACTGCCTATACATGGACAGTCCAAGAGTCCAGTAACTGTTCAGTCCACAAGGCTGGCTATATCAGCTGGCCTTCAGTATACACAAGAATCCTGAAGAAGTAGACTCTAATGCCAGTGAATGAACGGACTTGCTAGCAAGGCAGAACAAGCAGGCAAAGAACAAAAGTTTTCTTCTTCTGTGCCCTTTATCTTGGCTTCTAGCAGAAGGTGTGGCCTGATTAAAGATGTATCTTCCTTCTTCAAAGATCTAGATTAGAAATGGATTGTCCCACTTCAAATTAAGCAAAAGTGCCCCTCCATTTGGGGTCTTTGTTAATTCCAGATATAGTTAAGCTGACAGCCAAGAGTCGCCATCACAGATTATTGTCTTTTAGTTACTCTGTCTTTGTTTTGTTTTTAAATGAAACCAGTTTAAGATCTGCTAGTTCAGGAAAAGAATATTTGCATATTGGTGATACTACCTTCAACAAATTTCTGAACTTCTGTGTCAACACTCCTAGGCTGGGATAATTAGGAAACCCCAACTCTCTACATGGCAAAGAACAGACATCTGATTAACACTTAATTCTTTCCTTCCTTCTTGTTTTTCTTTCACTTTGTACACTCTTGTTTACAGACTCTCATGATTAGTTTTCAGGTTCAGTTCAGCCTGTGATATAATGTTTCCCTCTTTCTCTTTGATGATACCATCATATTTCAAGATACAGTAGTCTTAAAGGAGATTGTTTCTACCATTGAAGCAGATGCAGATGCTTTTTTTGAGGGGGGGATGCTGAATGGCTACTAAGCACTTTTAAAGCACTATTTAAATCTGATAAAATTGCTATTAATGTTAACAAGTTTTTATTCTTCTGTTGAAGGAACTCTTCAGTGTTCTTCTGAACTTTGCAGTCCAGAAGGCTTCAAAGAGCTGAAAAGAAATGGTAGCTTAGCTATTGGTCATTGGAAGAGTGCCAGACAGCTAGCAAATCTCTGGGGACAAGCCAGGTCTGAGATTGTAGCTGAAGCCAAGGGCTGAGAAATCTCAATACCTGTGACTGCCTATAACAGTGGTTATTAACCTGTGGGTCATGACCCCTTTGGGGGTCAAACAACCTTTTCACAGGGGTTGGCTAAGACCATCAGAAACACAAATATTTACATTATTATTATTATTAGCAGCAAAATTACAGCCATGAAGTAGCAACAAAAATAATTTTATGGTTGGGGGTCACCACAACATGAGGAACTATATTAAAGGGTTGCAGCATTTCAAGGTTGAGAACCACTGGCCTTGAAGCTATCATGCTAGCTGCTATCAAGGGCTAAGGAATCCAAATACCATAAGTCTACAGAAGATTGTAATACCAGTAAAGGTTCACACTCTAAGCTTACACAGAGTTACAACTCCAGATGGTGCCGCCTGCAGCTGCACTCACCAGTCTGCTCTTACTGCTTACCAAACACTGGGGGATACGATTGCTGTAGGAAGTCCTTCTGTATTTCTGTTGCTTTCATTGGTTAAATAAAGAGACTGCCTTGACCTTTTGATAGGACAGGACTTAGATAGGTGGGGAAAAGAGAACAGAATGCTGGGAAGAAGAAGAGAGAGAGAGCCACCGCCATAAAGCTGCCAAGTCAGACATGCTGAATCTTTCCCAGTAAGCCATGACCTCGTGGTGACCTACAGATTATTAAAAATGGGTTAAATCAAGATGTAAAAGTTTGCCAATAAGAGGCTAAAACTAGTGGGCCAGGCAGTAGTTTAAATAAATACAATTTCTGTATAATTATTTCGGGTGTAAGCTAGCCGGGTGGTGGGACACAGACAAGGGTGGCTGGGGCTGGGATGACAAGCAGCCCACTCGCCTGCCCTCTCTTACTACATGCGATTGTAGCCCACTCGGAAGAGCTTCTCCTTGGCTAGGTAGTGTCAAAGGATCCTAGCCAGCTGACTGGTAACACCATTATGAATCTTCTTGGAAAGAACATGCTTAGGTTTTTCAAGATAATGACTCAGCCTAGGTAGCAAAAATCCCAGGGATAAAAGTAATTAAAATCCTGTAGAAGTATATACTTAAAATCCAAGTAAGAAAAAAATTGCCTACACTAAGTCTTAAATGTCAGTTGTGCCATAAAATATGAAAACTCTCAAGAGCTAATGAGTTCTTTTCTAAAAGAAACAGACACCTAATAAAATGAATACATTTCTGCTGGTCTCAGATGGCATGAAAGAGGCATCAGAGAGAATGGGAGAAAGTGGCAGCAGAGACAGTACTTTTCATATCCAAAATTCCTCCAAAAACATAAAGAGCAGCAAGAACAACAAACACAAGGCCCGGGGTAACTTCTTCACAAACATCTAGATGGCAGAGTGCTCTCCTGAACCAGTTCCACTTTTGTACTAGAAGAATGTGGGGGTGTGAAAGAAAATGGACTCCACAGAGGGTGGAACTATTAGGAGGTGTGGCCTTGTTGAAGGAAGTGTGGCCTTGTTAGAGAAAGTCTGTCACCATTGAGGTGGGCATTGAGGTCTCCTATGCTCAAGTTATGCCCTGTGTCACAATTCACTTCCCTGTTGCATGCAGATCAAGATGTAGAATTCTCAACTTCTTTTCCAGTGTCATGTCTGCCTGCATGTTGCCATGTCCTGCCATGATAATGGACTGAACCTCTGAATTTTAATCCACCCCAATTAAATGTTTTCCTTTCTAAGAGTTACCATGGTCATGGTTTCTCTTCACTGTAATAAAAACCCTAACTAAGATAGAAGTTGGTACCAGAGACTGGAGTAGTGTTGTGATAGGCCAGATCTTGCTTTTGTTTGAAGGAATATAGAATTTGGAACTGTGGATTAGAAAAGCAGTTAAACAAATGCTTTAAGTGGGGCTGAACGGGCCATACTAGTAGGAGCATGGAAGACAGTGGTGGTGAGTGTGATTTGGTGAACTGTGGGGCCCTGGCTCAAGAGATTTCAGGGGAGAGGAATTTTAGTATGTTGTCTAGAGATTGCTCTTGTGACAGTTTGGCAAAGAATGAAGCTGCTTTTTGCCTTTGTCCAAAAAGTTTGCCTAAGGCTAAATTGAAAAGTTTTGGAGTAATTCTGTTGGCAGAGGACGTCTTAAAACAGCCTAGTATGGATTCTGTTGTGTGGTTATTACTGTTAACCTAATGAATATACATATAGTGAAAAGGAACAAGCTGAGAGGGAAAAATAGAAAAATGAGGAGAAAAGGAGTACTATAAAGTAGACTGTGTCAAGTCCTGTGTTCAAAGAGATAAACAGATTAAAAAGTGAAATAAAGGTAGTGGTGATCTCAGGGCAAGAAGTTTCCACCCAGCCAAGTTTCCAACTTGTCAAAAGGAATTTTTAGAAACTTAGAGCTAGGTTTAGTAGTACATGTCTTTAATCCCAGCACTCAGAAGGCAGAGGCTGTGGATCTCTGAGTTTGAGGCCGGTCTGGTGTACAGAACAAGTTCTAGAACAGCTGAATTGAGGAAATTGAGGAAGCCATTAAAAACAGAAAGCTGGAAAAGATGTAATTGAACAAGGGGGCTATGTTCCAGTCCCAGCAAACAACAGGACTTTGCAGATTTGGTCATGTGACTCAGCTTTGGCACGTCATTCCGGCTTTATAGTAGAGAACAGAAGAAAGGGGTTATAGAATATTCCTTCATGATTAAGGAAAGCCACTGAAGCCAGGCATGTGTCAATGGCATCCCTGAAAGGAGGTCCAGAGAGGCCATTGCATGAAGCTGTGAAAGTGAATTCTGGGTTGCCTTGGAGACTCTAAGATGTTGGAGTTACCAGAGTTGTGGGATACCTGTCAAGGAAAACTGCTAACAGGGACTGGAACCAGCCAAGGAGAAATAAATGTGTTGTAGTCAACAAAGATGAAAGGAGTTAGAAATCTAAAGAGTGCTTTGACACTAGACATGGAGATGCAGAGTTTGGAGTATCCCAGCTGGTTTTCGGTATTTAAATACCGAAATATTTCCTTACCAAGCTCCCTTCCCTATATTTTGGAATGGTAATATGTATTCAGTGCCATTATATGTTAGAAGTATGTGATCTGCTTTTTGATTTTGATTTTATAGGGAATTACAGTTAAGAGATTGCATAAATCTCAGAAGAGATTTTGAACTTTGAACTTTTAAACATTGTTGAGACTGTGATAGACTATGGGGACTTTTGAAGTTGGACTGAATGCATTTTTACATTATGATATGGCCACAAGATTCTATGGGAGCCAGAAAGTGGAATGCAGTGCTTTGAAAGAAAATGGTATTATCCTGGTTTTGCATTGGGGTCACCAGCAGGACATTAAGAATGCTGTCTTGGGGCTTAAGAGATGGCTCATCAGTTAAGAGCATTAGCTGCTCTTGCAGAGGACCTCAGCTCAGTTCCCAGCACTTACAGAGCCGCTCACAAGTATAACTCCAGTTCTGGGTGATGGGATGGCCTCTGTTGGCCTCCAGGGGTACCAGCACTCATGTGCACATACCTACATGTATACCTAATATAAAGATAATGAAAATAAGCCTTTAAAATGATAATAAAAGCCATGCTCTATAAAAATATTTTTAAATCAATTTGTTTTCATGTTTAAAGAAACAAGTATTTTTCTGAATGTGTTAATAAGGCTCTAATTTGACTAGTCAAAAAGCAAATAATCAAATTAGCTGCATCAGGAATGAAAGAAATTATTATACATGAGCATACATTAGAAGATACTAATATCAATTTACCACTAACACACATAACAGTTTATGCGAATTGAGAACACTCACTAGGGGACATGAATCCACACTGGCACAGATGAAAAGAAATATCAGAAACACCCAATTTCCATTAAAGAAATTTAAAATTTAAAAACCTTCTTATGGGGGGGGAAGCCAAACCCAAAAAACTCCAAGTCCAGAGAGCTGCATTGGTGAATTCTATCAAACATTTGAGACACAGAAAGAATTAATTTTATGCAACCTTTTTTTCAGAGAACAAAGCAAATACTTTCTAATTCATTTTATGAGATCAACTGAAAAGAAGACATTTCAAGAAAATAATATTATAGAGAAATATCTTTTATGAGGAGAGACATGATATCCTTTGAAGAATAAAATTCAGCTAGGTGGTGGTGGCACACGCCTTTAATTCCAGCACTTGGAAAGTAGAAGAAGGCAGATCTCCGTGAGTTTAAGGCTAGCCAGGTCTACAAAGCGAGTTATAGGACAGCTAGGACTGTTATTCAGAGAAACCCTCTCTCAAAAAGCAAAACAAAAGAATAAAATACAGCAGTATATAAAAAGAACAATACAGCATGACCAAGTGAGTTTATCCAGGAATGTAAGATTAGGCAGTGGTGGCGCACGCCTTTAATCCCAGCATTCGGGAGGCAGAGGCAGGTGGATCGTCTGTGAGTTCGAGACCAGCCTGGTCTACAAGAGCTAGTTCCAGGACAGACAGGCTCCAAAGCCACAGAGAAACCCTGTCTCGAAAAACCAAAAAGAATTAAAAAATAAAAGAAAAAATAAAATCAACTAAATCAGTAGTCAGATAATGCTGTCTTGGTCCATTTTTGAGCTCCTAGAGCAGCATATTTGAAACTGGGTGATTTATAAAGATGGGAGATTTATTTCTTATAGTTTAGAGGTTAGGAATTCCAAAGTCAAGAGACATGCATTTTAGGAAGGATCTTGATACAACATTATTATATGGTGGAAAGCTGAAATGTAAGGGTGTATATAAAAGAGATAGTGGGACAGAACTCATCCTTTCCATCAGGAACTCAATTCTGTGTGCTAGGGATGGAACCTAGGGCCACATGTATGTCAGGAAAGTGCTCTACCACTGAGCTCTACTCCAGCCTGATCCTAAAGGATCCAGCTTGATTCTTATCATTGTTACATCCAAGATCAAATTTGGAACACATAAGTTTCATACTTTTTAAAAATACAAAGCATATGTCATGATCATGGATTGGAAATTTTAATATTTTAAAGATACAGATTCTCTACTAATTTAAGATTCTGTGCAGCACTAATAAAGATACCAGTGGGGTGTGTGTGCTCATGCACATGTGTTTGTGTGCAAACTGACAAGATGATTCTAAAGCTTTTATGGAAATAAAAATAATCTAAAATAGTCAGAATAATTTTGAAGAGCAGCAATGTTTGAAAATTTACAATGATTTTATTTTGAGACTTATAAAATTACCATAATTAACAGAGTGTAATCCGCATATAAATATGGATGGACATCCGAATCAATGAAATTAGAGACTCCAGAATAGATCCATGCACATGAGTATGTGTTTATATGTGTGTGTATGTGTGTGTGTTTATATGTGTGCATGTGTGTGAATGTGTGTATGAGGGAGGAGGTGGGAACAGAGAACTGAGGATAATGTCTTTTCAATAATTGATGCGATGCTGGGATAACTAGATATCCATATGTGGCAAAAATAAACAGGCCTCCTCCAACATGGGGTTTTGCTCACCTTTTAAAGTCCATCAGGCCTCTGTAGGGCTGGATGACAACCATCCCCAGTGGCAGGAATAGTCATATTTGTTATACTGAATAAGTATTGGGAATATCCCCTCAGATACACCTAGAAATCAAAGTTCACCTGTTATCTGGGTATTTCTCAGCCTATTCAAGTTGACACATAAAATGTATCCCTATAGTGATACAAATATTAGTATTTTCTTGACTTTTATGGGTGACAAAAAATCTTAACTCCGTATTTCCCCATAATTTCACACAGAAAAGCTGAGACTCAATCACAAACCCCAATGCTTACATTAGCTCTGCTGTATTTCATTTTTATTTACAGACTTGTCTAGGAGACAAATTAATAATTTTGGTGTTCCTTCATAATACTCTGATAAAGTTTGTGAGCAAGTGACCTCCAAAGACATTTCATTTCCTGTTTTTTTTTTTTTTATTATTCAATGTTGTGTAGCGGTTTTCTTTGAGAGGAAAACCTTTGCATCTCAGAGGGAAAGGCCTTAAGGCACAGGATGTGGAAAGGGAAGTGAAACAACAGGCTACTTTAAGACAGGATGTTTATAGGGAGATGAAAACAAAAACAACAGACAGAACCCACAACAGGATGCTCCAAGGGAAGGTGAATCCTCCATCCTGCATCGGATCTCATTGACAGAGGAACTCAAAAAAGCTCTTGGAAGTCCCTGAAACTGACCATATTCACTAAGCCCTTCCCTCTTCAAGAATATAAAAACAATAAAGATCGCTGAGCATAATTCTCAGATGAATCCAGCTACTTGAAAGAAGCAGAAACAAACTCCCTAGAAGAAGCAAAGAGCAACTGAGCTTTTTTAGGTGCTGTGTAAGAGTGAGATTATGCGGTACTTCTATTCTGCTTGTCATACCTCACTTAACATAATGATTTTCACTTCAATCCATGTTTCATAAATGGCAGAACTTTGTAATACAATAATATTCCATTATGTGTATATGTCAATCACATTGTCACTCATCAATATAGATATTTAGGCTACTTCCACATATTGGCTATTATGAATAAGTTTCTTATTCTTTTGTACCGGATGTTCTTATCATGGCAGTCAATACTCTAGCCTCTATATGACTAGAGAGTAAAGACATATTAAATATTATGCAATTACTTAATGATTTCTCTTCAGAAAAAGTACTATCTCTCCATTCTACACCAGTGAAACTGAGGAACTGGGAAGGAGTTACTCATCAAATGGCACAATAATACAAAATAAAATTCACTAATAAGACAAATGTAACAATTTATCTGTAAATTGTTATACTCATAAATATGTATATACATATGTGCTGCAGAGTTACTGTACTCAAAATGGAATTTAGCAAAATTTATCATGAAGTTCTGAATATACTTGTAAGAATTATTAATCAACCTTGAAAATGACACATTTTCCTGCTATGAAATGCAAAGTAATAGCAGAAGTTCTAGTTCCACATGAGGAACTTGAACAAGAAAGTCAAGCATATATACATCTTAGGAGCTAACATTTCTAATCTTAGGTATTTATCTCAAAGAAATGCATGTGTTTGTGTACTAAATGACACTTCTGTTTGCTAATAGAAGCATTTTTGTAACTTCCCCACAGGGAAAGCAACTTAAATAGCCATGCAAATGGAATGGACTTTCTTTTCTTTCTTTCTGCTTTAACATCTACCTGTCTGTCTTTCCATCCGTCCATCTGTCTGTCCATCCACCCACCCACCCATCCATCCATCCATCCATCCATCCATCCATCCATCCATCCATCCATCCATCCATCTATCATCTATCTATCTATCTATCTATCTATCTATCTATCTATCTATCTATCTATCTATCTATCTATCTGGGGGAGTTGGCACATTCTACGCCCCACCTATGAATGACAGAGGACAGTTTTGTAGGGATTAGTTCTATTCTACCATGGGGATTTTGGCAGCTGAGCTCAGGTCATCAGCTTAGTGGAAAGCACCTTTACTCCATGAGCCATCTTGCCAGCTCAGTGTCCCCCTTTTTAAATGTGACATAGTCATACAATGGGATCCTATATGGCAATGTGCTTGTATCTTGAATGTCTTCCAAAGCCTGTGTGCTGGTGTTAAGGGCCTGGTTCCCAGCTTACTGTCCTATTGGCGAGCAGGTGGAGTCTTCGGTAGGTTAGGAGCATGGGTTGGGGATGTTTCCTAAAAGGGAGTTATGGACTCCAGACTGTCACCCTGTCTCTGTTTTGCTTCTGGGCCACCATGAAGTGAGTGTAACCATGAAGTCTGTCACCACAGAATAAAATCTGTGAAACTATGAGCCTTCCATTCCTTTATCTCAGGTATTTGTCACAGACAGACAAATTTGATATTGAGAAAGTAAGCCAGACTTTAAAAACAAACACATGTTCCTACCTATGATATTTTTAGATGGGCAAAATCAGTGCCTTATGTTAATAGTTGTGACACTGGTGACTTTTGGGACAAGAGAGAATGGCATGGCATGTATATGTGGGATCCTGCTGCTTTATATTTTGACCTAGGTGGTAATGACATGACTACCTCTGCTTTTCTCATAACTTTCCGAGGATTCCTGCGAGCTGGATTTTTGCTGCTATGACAAAGTTCCCAAGAAAGCTGAGCTAAAGGAGGGAAGGTTTGTTTGAACTCAGCTCCAGGTGTGATCTCTGGGCCTTCTTGCTGTGAGCCCGTAGCAGCATAGTATAGCATCGTGGTAAGAACGGATGGTAGAGGAGACCTGTGCACCCTGTGGTAGGCATGAAGCAAAAGAAAGAAAGGAAAGAGTCTGGGGTGGGGAGGATGCTCTAATACCCTTGCAAGGATACATTCCAATAGCCTAACTTCCTTTCACTCGGCCCCACCTCTGAAAGGATAGATCTATGCCAGGTAACACCACAGTCTGGGGACCAAGCCTTTAACACATGGATTTTAAGGTGGTACTATAGACAGAAACTGTAACAGAAGTATCTTTAATGATGTAGACATTGCTTCTCCTTCAGTGCTTTGCCTTTCTCGTCTCTTATTCTCTTCTCACCTTCCAATGCCTCTCCTTCTCTTCCCTTCCTCTCTTGGTTCCCACTCATACTTTATCAATAAAAGTTTATTTTATTAAAGTAAGAGTTTAAAATGGCATTTTCAAATGCACAAAAGTCAAGGAACTATGTAACTAGCAGGTAGGTCCTCACTAACGAAACATGTTCGCTGAGTTACACAAAGAGAGGCCCATAAACTACAAGTCTTCGGGCGCTCGCTGCCAAATGACAGATTCCCAGAGACTGGGGATAACTGAGAAGGGCATTTTGTAGCATTAAACAGAACGCTTTTTATAACTTTTGACTCCAATAATAAACACACAAGGTTTGCACTGTATATGCCCTTTATTTTTAGTGCAATTTTCGTAGTAATTCAAGTTGGTGTTTCTTACATATTTAGTTTGCGATGATTAAAATAAAACCAGTCATTCACAACGTAGTTTGTTAAGGAAAGGTGATCCACAATGAGTATAAGTAGTAATGTCGTTCAGAGTCAGGTATGGCAGGGCAATGCATGCCTTAATCCCAGAACTCTGGGGCAAAGGTGGGAAGACCATGAGTTCTAGGTCTGGCCCCAGTGTTAGAGCATGAACTCACAGTTCATGGTTTATATGCTCGTCCTGAACTGGTGACACCGCTTTTGAAGGCTGCATAACTGAGAGATGGGCTAAGAGTGGAGGCTGTTGGTTACTACAGTTGAGTCCTTCGAGGCATATTTCCCATAGGTGCTTCTCTTCCTGTTCTCTGCTTCCTGGCACTCCATGTAATGAGCTCTGCTGCTCCACCATACCGTCCCAGTCACAATAAACTCAATCTCCTGAAACTATGAGCAAAGATATATCTCTTCTCCTTTAAGTTGGCATCAGTGATGAAAAGCAATTAATAAGCTGGGCTACATGGGAAATTTTAGGCAAGCCTGAGCTCCACAATGAGAACCTGTTTTAAAAACAAAACAAACCATGGCAATATCTTTCAAAGAACAGGAAAAGAGTCCCAGGACAGACAGAACAAATGGAAACCATCAACCAAGATAATAACTAAATTTTGCAATGGTAATAGTAAATGTAAATGAACTATATCCTCAGTTAGAAGACAGAAATTACAAGACTTTGTTGTAAAGATGTAAAATACAAGTATGCAGAAAAGGGTAAAGAAAAAGACACATCTGCAGTTAGAAGAAGCGGGCAGTGAATGCATGCGTGCTGTGCTCAGTTTGTTTCTCCACACTTATCTGAGATGAAGTACAGGAGAAAATGATGTGCTCACAAGACAAGTTGAGTGAGAGTTATACAGAATCCCATCCTTTAGTTCTGACTTAAAGGACACGGTGTGTTGTTTTCACAGCAAGCTTTTGAAGAATATGCTCATGCAGAATAATAAAAGTATACTACATGAACACATCAGCAGCAGCAGCCATGGTTGGTGCCATGCTTTTATTTACTTACGATTCTGTCCTGCTGTAGACAGACTCCAGTGTCTCATGCATTCTAAGCAAATGCTGTACCAAAGAGTTATACCCAAGCTTGTGTGTTTCGTTTTCACATAATTGGAGGTTCAGTTGGTATGTTTACCACCACAAACACATGAGTATTGCATTGTATTCTGTATGTCAAAAAGAGATAATAATTCTATCATTACAGAACTATATGTATAAAAGAATGGGTCTATTTGTATAAATGCTTATATATTGATATTATGCATGTATATTTAAGTGGCTGCTCAGCTTTTTCTTTTTAGTATTTACACCCATTTTTTTTTGTCCTTTCCAAATATCCTTTTTGTCTTTTTCAAGCTCTTGATGCTTCTAACACCTCCCAGTAGTGCCCTCCTGGAGATCAAGTCTTTAACACTCATAGCGGCAATGGACTTTTGGCATCTACATTGTGACAGTTGTCTTCATAAATTTTTAACTGAAACCACTGCCTTAGATAAGTATATGCATTAGATATGTGGCAAAATTCTAATGCCAAAAAGAGGCAAAATTAGCATAACTTGTGATATTTAATTATATTTTTAAATTAATCTTTGTGTTGTAGTTCAAAACCAGGAACGTGTGTGTGCATGTGTGCATGTGTGTTTTAAGGACCTTGTATATGTTCGGCATGTGCTCTACCACTGAGTTACATCTCCAGCCTTCAATTATTTTCTTATATTGGGTCATTATGATTATTTGCAAGAAATGCAACACACATCTATAATTTCTCAAAATTCACTTACTTTGTAAATCTCTGTGGCAGGAACATATATCTTCTAATTGGAGTATTAGGGAAAATAAGCTTTTATGCTAGATACCAATGTGATCCCCATGTCAATCTTATTGCTCACCTCTAGTAGGTTTTCTATTTAACCTTTGCATTTCCCCTACATTGCAGTATCTTGTAGCTGGACTTTCTTTGGACTGCCAGCTCCCGAATAATGACATGGAGACTTCTTACTTATTTTGAAAGCTTGGCCTTAGCTTAGGCTTGTTCTCAACTAGCTCTTAAAACTTAACCATTTTATATTAATCTACATTTTGCCATATGGCTCATTTATTACCTCTCCTCAGTTCTGAGCCTCCAACTTCCTCTGTGTCTGGCTGGTGAATCCTCCCCAACTCAGATTCTTCCCAGAGTTCCTATCTCTGCCCAGAAGTCCTGCTTATCCTCTCCTGCCTAGTCATTGGACATTTAGCTCATTATCAAATCCATCAGAAGGTGCTTTAGGCAGGTGAGGTGAAACAGCGACACATCTCCAGTGTGCTCAAATATCCTGTAGCAGTATCTATCACTGCACATGTCACTACGGTTTGGAAATCGTTCTCACATTCATTAGTCATGTATTAAAAATTAGTTGAAATGGAGAAAGTCATTGTGTTACTCATGAAAGAAATGGAAAGAAAATGTAAAAGTTTTGAGTTTGACAGGTTTTATTGAAATATGTTCTATTAGTCAGAACAAAAGGGTGAACTTCTGTTCTGTGACTATAAAATATAGTGTTCTTGTTTTCCCAAAGTCAAGCTATTAATTGTGTAATTGGTAAATGGTTTTATAAAATGCTCTGGAGTAAACATTAAAGAAAGGCTCGTGACACAAAGGCAAGACAATTCAGTGTCAGTTTTGACTCTGATGCTTAGGGGGAAAGCAACCCTCTGTGGGGTTTCTGAGCAATGGTGTCTAAAGCCCTATCTTCACAATTTTGGAGAGTAATTCTGGAATTTGCGATGAAATGAATAACTTAGTGGGATGCTGACATATCTCCTGTTGTTGCCCACAGCATAAGGATATTCGTTTAAAAATAATTGGCACATTCTGGGATGTTTATTATTTAATGTATACTGATTTTCTTGAAGTGATTTGGGTTGATATGTCACTTGTAAAATTTAAAAATAGTCTCTTCCTGTTTCTAAAGTTATGATATTATGATTTTCAAAAGACATTGATTGAATTCAGGGCAGTTCTCAAACACAACTGGAGTCAACTGCTGAGTCGATGGGTTGACAAATGAGGACACTGTTACCAGTTTAATCCCCATATGGGCCAATTAGTTTCACATTGAGAAGAACTCTGTTCCAAAGCCACAGATTGCACCATTAACCCCAGTCAGTAGTCTTCAAATTGAGTGCCATTGATCACAAGAGGCCCAGGTTTGAGTGTCAATAGCTCAGCACAAACCCATCATCACCTCCGAGAGCTGAGTGCCCTGTTACCTTCTTCATCCTTCATTTTGGATGTCATGGAAAATATGACAGTAAGATAAAGAAGTTCAAGGTCCCTTTGCCCTTTTACACTTCCTGTGTCCCACTATGTTATTATCAAAGTGGAAAGCCACCTTTGCATAGCTTCAATTTTTTTTGGTGGAATCTGTGTGCTGTAGTAAAAACAGATAATAGCATTATTGATTAGCAATGCTAAGGGAAAGCAACAAATAATGAATGGGTTCATTTCACTGATACTTAATGGTACCTTAAAATTTTTATCATTGACCCAAATATCTAAGAAAAAGACTAATACTTTTTTTTTTAGTTTCTGAAACCTGTAACTTCTAGCAAATAAAAATTAATATTAAAATAATTATTTCACATATAACATCTATAAAAGGCAATGCCCAAAGCAACTCTTTGATCCAGTGTATAAATTTAACTTCCTATTGTTCTCAAAACAAACCAAATCTTACCTAACTTCTTGCTATGGAAAACTTTCAGAGCCATCGTGAAGTTTTCACTAAGACTAAAAAAAAAATGGGGTAATTTGAGGTAAAATGAGGTCACATTAAAGAAACTTAAAAATAGGCATGAATACAAATAGTGCCATTCTTACAGTTACTTCTGCAAATCTATAATAGATATTTTAAGGATTCATTTAGCATACTTATCTTTTAGTAATAAAATGTAATTAAGTTAATGGTAAAACTGATGTTAACAAAAAGCTGGTTTAGTTTTTCTTTGTAACAAAGCCAACACTCTTGAATCTTTTTGAATCTTTTTAATAAAGCCAAAAATGTGGAGAATAAAGGAACAATGATTTGAATATAGTGCCTGGGAACCTGGGTGAATTCCATTTGTGGTTTACTCCTCAAACAGGAACTGCTTTGTGTAGGTCCAGAGATTAGGGGCATTTTCTAGTGTTGGAACACATGCTTCTCTTTATGATATGATATGATATATATGACATATGATTTTATATATATATGTGTGTATATGTATATATATATATATGCTGCAGCATGTTTATTTTCACATCCTCAACATGCTTCAGTTGCTGCTATTTCTCACTGTCAAGAACCATCCAAACACCTGGCAGCATTTTCTTTCTCTTCCAGAAGTATAGGAGCAAGATATCAGAGAGTAAAGTCAGCCCTTCTTTTTTGTCTTGTGAATGTGGATCCCAACTGAGAAATACAAGGGGACCTGAAGATGAAAACACCTTTGTGTTGGTAAAAGCTAGAGCGTGAATGTAGGCCTACAGAAAAGGGAGCTGACTGACATTTCACTAGAGACTCAGAGAACACAGGCTGCTCTATGAGTAGGCCTCTTTGGGCAGAGGGGAAGAGTGTGATGAAGACTCCCCTGTAGGAAGTTTTCTGGGGAGTGTTCTTGGGATAAGAACCTGGGGGGAGTAAAGAAGGGCAGATGATACAGATGGTGTCATCAACATAAGGACTCTACTATTCCTTGGAGGCCCAGGGCAGGTGAGGATTGTGAGGAGCTTGTAGATACATACTGAAAAAGTCGGGGGAACTTACACCTTCCACCCCATAGTAGTATCATTGAGGCGGTGATGCAGTCTGTATAGTACAGTGACTTTTTCAGTAGAGGGCAATTCCTAAAAAGGCAACTAATGAGGTATCTGTGGTCAACATTCCCAACACTGAGAAAATGTCCAATCTAGTCTCCTGAGGAGTGGTTACCAATCTGAGCATGGACTACACCAGCCACTGGCATGCTGTCTTAATCATGGTTACTATTGCTGTGCTGAAGCACTGTGACCAAAAGTGAGTTGGGAGGAAAGGGTTTATTCGACTTACAATTCCACATCACTGTTCATTATCAAAGAAGTCAGGACAGGAACTCAAACAGGGCCAGAACCTGGAGGCAGGAGCTGATGCAGAGGCCATAGAACACCATAGGGATGCTACTTATTGACTTGCCCATCATGGCTTACTCAAATCTGCTTTCTTACAGAACTCAGGACCACTTGTCCAGGAATAGCATCACCCAAAATGGGCTGAGCCCTTCCTTATCAGTTACCAATCAAGAAAATGCCTACAGGCTTGCCCACAGCCTGATCTTATTGGAGACATTTTCTCATTTGAGATTCCCTCCTCTTAAAGACCTTATTTTTTTTTTTGTCAAGTTGACATAAAACTACACAAAATTAACATTCCATCTTTGGGATAAATGAGAAAGGAAAGTTTCTAATTGAAAAGTAATGTTTTTGTGTTTGTGTGCCAAACTGACGAGTGATCAGTTGTACTGGCTAGTGTTTTATGTTAACTTGACACAAGCTAGAGTCATCAGAGAGGAGGGAGCCTCAACTGAGAAAAATTCTCCATGAGATCCAGGTATAAGGCATTGTCTTAATTAGTGATGAGTTGGGGAGGGCTTAGCCCATTGTGGGTTGTGCCATGGGGGTGGTGCCATCCCTGGGCTGGTGGTCCTGGGTTCTATATATTAAAAAAAAAAGCAGGCTGAGCAAGCTTAGCAAGCTGTGGAGAGGAAGCCTGTAGGCAGCACTCCTCCATGACCTCTGCATCAGCTCCTGCCTCCAGGTTCCTGCCTTGTTTGAGTTCCTGTTCTGGCTTCCTTCAGAAATGGACTACAATGTGGAAGTATAAGCCAAAATAAACCCAATTTCCTCCCCAGTTTGCTTTTTGGTCATGGTGTTTCATTGAAGCAATAGAAATTTTTACTAAGACACATGCTGAAGGAACTCAGATGTAACATATATATCATCTTATGCTCAAGGAATTAAAATCTAAAGGTTTTAGCCAGTCTTTATCTTCCATGCATCTAGCAAATATTGTCACCCCATCCTTCCTCTTTCAAGCCATGAACCATGAGAGATGTCATTTTTTTCTACTACTGACTGCTAAATACTTTGTATCTATACAAATATTTTCACATTCATATGATGTGGGATTCCCTTCTGTATTCTGTGAATATGTTTTATTACCATTGATTAATGAATAAAGCTGTTTCAGCTAATGACTTGGCAAAGCCAAGCCAAGCAGGAAATCTGAACAGAGATACATATAGAGAGTAGGCGTAGTCAAGGAGATGCTATATGGCTGCTGAAGGAGAAGGATGCCTGCTGGAACCTTACCTTACTGGGAGGCCACAGACAGCATCATGGAGATACACAGATTAACAGAAATGGGTTCATTCAAGACGTAAGAGCTAGCTATAAATATGTCTGAGCCATTGGCTGAACAGTGTTGCAATTAATATAGTTTCTGTGTGATTATTCGGGTCTGAGCAGTTGGGAAATGAACGAGTAGTCTCAGCCTACATTCATATTCTCCCTTCTTTTCCCTTTCTCTTTCCAGTCCTAGAGATGGGATCCAGGGACTTGTACATGCCAGGCAAGCACATATCCACATCTCCCAACCTTCACATTAATTCTCAAGCCAGAGAGGTACCCCCGAACATCCCTTCAGTATTTATCCCTTTATGTTTATTCTTCACATGAGACTTTAATAATTCTAAGAAATAAAACCCACTTTACCCTTTTCAATCTTTCTCTCTTAGCTGAAACTTGTCAAGCTACTGTTCCACTTCCCTCATTCTCAGTAATAAATATGTTAATACTGATAAAACAATGTATCACATCACCTGAATCCCTGGTGGCCGCAATTTAAGTTTTCCTTCTTTTACTGACATTCTTGAGGAGCAAATATCTTCAGTAGAAAGAACACTAGCTGTAGTGTGAAGCTGAACTTGGGCAAGGGTCCTGGCTTTGCTTTCAGATCTGGGAAAGTTCCTTAAGCCCTCTGAACCTTTCTCATCATCTATAATATTGGGAAGATAATTCCAGTTTTGTGAAGTTGTAAATGAGGATCAAATGTTATAACATAGATATGATGGACCTCGATTTAATTTTCCCATTTCAGGAACACAGGGAATATGCTATATTTAGAACTCAACTTTACTTCCATGTTGTATCTCCATACTGCTGGGTGATTGAAAGCTGCCTTTCTGCTTTGTGTTATGCTGCTGTTCTGGAGGGAAAGCTGAAGGAAAACGGTTAATGATTCATACACTACCCATGTAGTAATTCACATGGTAAGAGAGGGGTTATAGGTTATGCATGTACATTGTTACTTCAGTTGCCCTTTGGTGGCTAATCCTTGTGTAACTGCTGTGTTACCCACAGTCCTTGAATCCTCATTTGGTGATAGGATGGAATAGGATGCTGATCATGAAGTGTGCAAACTCAGAAATCCTGGTCACACAGGAATCATTGTTGCTGACCTGTTCACACAAGGCTCCAGGATATGGGTAACCCTAATAAACTCAAGTTGAAGAAATTATTAAGTGGAATGTGCATTTAGGAAACCTAATCTACAGAACATCTGTGCTTGGCACCACAATGCACTGTTAAGTGCATTGAGTAGTGCAATCATGAGTAGTGGCCAGCATATGCTTGTTTGTTTCCTGGCCGCCCATGACCCGAAATAATCACACAAAAACTGTATTAATTAAAACACTGCTTGGCCTATTGGCTTAGTATTCTTATTAACTAACTCTTACATCTTCAATTAACCCATTTCTATTAATCTGTGTATCAACACAAGGCTGTGGCTTACCAGTAAGGTTCCAGGGGATCTGTCTTCTTTAGCAGATACATGGCATCTCCCTGACTTTGCCTATTCTCTCTCTATATCTCTTCCAGTTTGGCTGTATTTTGTCCTGCTAAAGGCCAAAATAGCTTCTTTATTAACCAATGGTAATAAAACATATTCATAGCAACAGAGGGGAATCCCACATCATCTCCCCTTTTCTGTCTAAATAAAAAGGAAGGTTTTAACTTTAACATAGCAAAACAGTTATCAAGCAAGAATTATAGTTATAATATTTAGTATATTTGTATCTGGAAAAATTAAATCAAATATACTATCATTGATTTTATCTTTGTAAATCTAAAGTTTTATATCCAATTTATCCTTTTTCATAACTAAGAAAAACTATAACTATTTAGATTTCAACTCCTCTAAGACCCCAGAAGATATAATATTACCTAAGTAAACAGAAAGTGCATTGTAAGTAACTTCCAAAACTCTAGAATGGGCAGAGGCATCTTGCTGCCTGGACAGTCACCCAAAGTTCTTCTGTAATGTTGGAGCATCCATCCTCAGCCTACAGGTCCATAGTATCTGGCAGACTTTTCCATGAAGCAGGAAATTTGAAGGTCTGCTTTGCCTTGTACTGGTAAAGTTTGCTTTCTTTTCTGTCATGCAGAATGTCTGGGAGTTTCTTCTGTGAAGCAGGAACCCTGAAGGATCATTCTGTCTTTTGGAAAGTTCAGCAGCCACTTTTCCGTGGGTCCTGCATGTCCAGTTCATATAATATACCATCAAGCAGTTCAGACAAGAGTAGTTTCTTGCCCAAATGGCTAACCTTGTCACATTGAAGGCAAATTCCATAACGAGTTTTTTCAATGCCTATCCACCCCTTTGAAGTAACTGGTGCTGTCAGAAGTAGACATGTCTCACTGATGAGAAAAGTCTAAGTTCTTAAAACCTTTTAAATACCATAGCCTGTAGGTCTTTGAAAGATTTGAAGAATACCTATCCATCTGAAATATATCTCTGTACATCTAGAAAACCTAACTAACATGACCACAAGCTTGACTATTATATATGACTATTAACCTGCATTTTTTACTATGCATTACATTTTTAAATGAGCTGCACAAACACAATACCTTAACCAAGAGCATAAATATACATATAACAAAATTGACCTTAAATTTGAATCAATAAACCAAGATCCATACCAATACAAAGTACTCATCTCTATAGCATATTCCCCTTTAAATGTAAAAAAACATTCACAAACATTCATTCAGGGAATTTAGACATTGTTCTATAGATTACTTCCTGCTGACTGGGGGCTCTGTTAATCAGGTTTTTCATGGGGTATCCTGTGTGGAAGGTCCATCTCAGTCAGCAGTCCTGAAGCTGTTATTGATGTTGGACCATCTGGGCCATTTCTTCAGGGGGGTCTCGTTTGATCAAACCATATTAGATGGTAAGGACTCCACACCTTTCTATCCTCTGTGGAAACAAAAACAGAACCTCTTTTCCAAAGCAACATATCCTTAGATCCAAATTTTGAAGTAAAGATACCTTTATGTTGGTTTAACTTAGCAGCCCCCAAATCACATATCTCTCTGTGGTCAAAAAATTCAAAGAAAACATAATAATATGTATAATATACATAATCCAGACTCTCTGTGTATTTTCCATCTTTATGTGGCTTATTTGTTTTTTACTCTATTACTTTTTAATATTTATTTTATTATCTTTACTCCTTTCATCTATGACATTCTTACTTCTTTTTCTGTCTATGCTTTTTCCTCTCTCTCACAAGCATAAGTATATATATATTTAAGCACACTGTGACCTGTTCGGGGGTTTATTTTTGTCTGAATCTGTCTTTATTGCATATCTGCAATCATTTTCTCACAAGGAGCACTTTGTCTTTAAATGCTTAGAGGGCGTTGCTAGGACCAGCTCTGCAGCCCTGCCTGTTGGCTCCACCAGTCCAACATGGCACAGAGAGAGCTATGCACACCACCCCAGCTTCAGGGTTGCAGCATTTTGGGTCTATGTCACCATTAAGCAATTTGTAACACCCTGTTAACAGACCATTTAAGTGCTTGGACTCCTGAAAGAGCCAGAGCTGTTTATGCAACTAGCATGAATCAGCAAGCCCTCCCCTAAAGAAGCCACACGGCCTTCCTTTGCTGCCAATGCTGAGTCAGGAAGACCTCTCTTAAAGGAGCCATGGCACCCTTACTCACTATCAGCGAACAGAGTCTATCTGAAAAAAATGCGGCTACTAAGAAGCCGTGTTAACTCTGTTCTTTTGTGTCTAGAATTTCTTTTCAAACTCTCTCAGGTTTTATGTGGATGTAGTCAGCTTACGTTGCTCCAATTTGTAGGTGGAGACTGCTTGTTTGTTTCCTGGCTGCACATGACTCGAAATTATTACACAGAAACTGTATTAACTAACTCTTATATCTTCTTTATTAACCAATGGTAATAAAGTAAACAATAAAATAACCCATGGTAATAAAATAAGTAATAAAATAAAGCAGCTCCTTTATTACTCAATGGTAATAAAGCATGTTTATAGCATACAGAGGGGAATCCCACATCAGACTAGTCTAGTGGCTTGCAGTTACTGCCCAACATTTCAAGAGAATGTTGTACCAAGTATCACTAGCTTGGTAAAGATGAAAATTCAAAGTACAATTTCTACTAAATGTGTCTTGTTTTCATATAATCATACAGTTGAAAAAAACTGCAAGCCAGGGACTACTTGTACTGTCCTCTACAATAAGCCATGTCCTGGCACAGAATCCGGAGCCCAGTAGCTAGGGTTCAAAAACTAACACTTTCTTTCCACATCTTTCTGCTACCCCTCTTTCTCAATTTTCTATTTTCTTTCAAATTTAGCTCAGTGAAGATTTCAACTCCATTACACCATGAAATTGCTTCAACTTAGGAAACTAGTATCTTCCACTTGTTCAGTAGGCACTTATCAGATCTGTGCTTTTATCTGATCTCTGTGTAACGTTCATACTACTAAACCCTGCTTTCTTTCTGAGACCTTCTCCTACCTTGGCTTTCATAACTCTTTCTGATTATTTTCTTCCCCATTTATCTTTTTCATTCCATCTCCTTCTGCTTGCTAATGCTACTTGTTTCCCATGGTGCATCTTACTTCTTTGTGCCATTTACCCCATGCTGTTGATGTAGGCCTTTACCTCCATATCAACATTTATAGTCATACCAAGTTTATATTGTCTAGTTCCTCTCATATTTACCTTTGACAGTATATCAGTTAATTCTGATAGAGTGCTTAGGATGGTGTTTGGCACAGAGTAAGCATTGTGTCATGACACCTCTTATGCTATTGCTTGGTTAGGTAGCATCTGTTAGCAGGACAAATACCTGAGATAAGAAACTTACAAGAAGAAAAGACTTATTATGGCTTACAGTTCTAGAGGTTTTATTCCACTGCTTTGGGCAAGACAGCTCATCATGATAAGGGGCACTCGCTGGAGTCAAACCACCTGGCCTCCTAGACCAGGAAGGAAAGAGAAAAAGGATTGGTCTGTGGTCTGTGTCCCACAATCTCCCTGGAGGAAACACCCACAATGACTTAAGTACCTCCCATTAAGTCTTACTTCTTAAAGTTTTCAACATCTCTCAACAGTGCCACAGGCTAGGGACATGGACTTTGGTAGTATGCTTTAAGATCAAATTTTACATTTTTTTGTAAATAAAAATAATACTTAAAAAATCAAATTATAGGATTGAGTTCAATCCCCAACAACATAAAAAAATTTCATTCCAAACTATAGCATGTTATGGAATAATCCTTTGCACACTGTGAAAATGTGTTGCTCTCATTGTTAATAAAAAGCTGACTTGTTGATAGCTAGGCAGGATTTTTCAGGGCAGAGAGAATGCTGGGAAGTAGAAGGGAAGAGTTTGAGGAGTCTCAAGCCAGACATGAAAGAATCAACATGTGAAGGTCACAGGTGAGGTAAATGAGCCTCTGGACAGCACATAGGTTAACAGAAATGGGTTAAGTTATAAGAGTTAGTTTGTAACAAGCTTAAGCTATCGGCTGGGCATTTATAATCAATATTAAGTCTCTGTATGGTTATTTGGGGAGTAGTCTCCAGGGCACAGAGAAACTCCACCCACAATAGCAATTACTATATTATCTTGAGGTTTCAGAAGTGTACTTTGATTCTATCAAAATAGTTTATCTTCTCCAATTTACACATATGGTATATACTTTCCAAATTTTTGCCTCTTAATATAAATAATCTCTCTCTCTCTCTCTTACACACACAAACACATGTACTAAATGCCTGTATCTAAGGCTTTATATAGCTCAGTAGAATCACTGTCTAAGTGATCTTTTCTCCCAGAAAATATACCTTTACATTTTTACTCTTGATTTTGTGGCATCTGTATCTTGGAATCTCTGGAGATGAAACTCCATTGTGTTTAGTTTGAAACCTTCTATTTCCTTAAAGCAAGATCTCATGATATAGCCCTGGCTGGCCTGGAATTTGTTTTCTAGACCAGGCTATCTTTGGACTCACAGAAATTCACCTGCTTCTGCCTTCTAAATGCTGTAATAATTTTAAACCGCTTAAGAAAAAAATTTGAGGAATCAATCCAGAGCAAGAGTCTCTAAAATATTTAATAACATTAATGTAAATAACAGTGTACAAAAGTAGAAAAATTTGGCACATGCTTGTCAAACAAAAATATAAACAAATGTAGAGAAGATATTATTTTAATTAATTTGTGTTTTTAACACCTGTTAACCTAAAGATATTTTATTCTGTATAATGTAATATTCTGTATATTAGTCATATGAGCACATATCCAAATAAGAGAAAATATTTACACAACAGGATCTACCTTGTTCTGAAGTGAATATAAAAACTCAAGTCTGTCTTCATAGTGAAAGCAGCTTAGACCTAGATCGCATGTTGTCTCTCTGCCTTCTTATCTCTGCCTAGTTCAAAATGTTTGAATCTCCTTATAGTCAGAATTCTCTTGGATCTCAGTTAGGCTTAGTATACGCAAGCCTCAACATGCCCAGCATAATACTCTTTGTAGTTCTAGCCTTTTTCCCCACCAGAAAATAGGCTTAGACTGCCCACCATAGTCACTGTGTTTCCTGTCCTAAGGCAGCCTCCCCTGGACGGATAGAGCATCCTTGCCCTTGGTGTGCTGTGTCACTTCATGAGGTCAGTACCTGCCACATTTTTAGCCAAAAAACAAGCATGTTTTAGGAATGTCTACCATGTTTGCAGGAGGATATCGGCTCAGAAGGAGCGAGGCAGAGCCAGAAACAGAAACATCGATAATATACTTTTTAATAGGAATTAAAAATTGAAGTTTCAACTGAGAGTTCAAAACATAAAAGGGACCGTTTTTCATGCAAGGTCCTTATTATGAAGAAAAATGGTTCAAAATATAATCCAAATTTTTTCATTTGTTTTAGGAATATAAAATAGTGTAGAAAATACCAAATAAAAGGGATTTGTGAGAGAAAGTTGGGTTCTTCACCCACAGTGCGGAGGCATTGGAGGATGCTTCTTCAGCTCATGCCACTGGGCTTCCATGGCATCAGGTAGATTTCCTGAGATATAATCCCCAAAATGAGGGGATCTATGAGCTGGGATCTAATTCCAACTTTTGAATTTGTAAATAAGCTGCCCAACTGCTCCAATGCAGAAAAGAGAGGAAGAAAGAGACAGAGAGTAGGGAGAGAAAGTTCTGTCAGAAAAGAATTAGCCTGGAGCTATTGTGCATCCTGTATAGGACCTTCTGTCAAAGTGAGAAGATTGAAATAGGCTAAGCTAACAGAAGCTAAGTGGTGATTGGGAATAGCCAGCTGTGTAATACCCACGCCATAGGGAATGCAGGGAATGCAGAGGAGCTGGTTGCAACGTTCATAAGAACCCTACACAGACGGCCTGCAGCACTTGCTAGCCTTGTCATGGATGTGCACTGTGCAGGGAGCTGTGCTTGGTCTTTAGTGCCTCATTGTCACTATCTTCAAAGTCCCAATTCTTCTTCAACAAAGGGTATGGCATTTAATTTTGCACCTGACCCTGCAAATCACCTAGCTGCTTCTTGATGCCAGATGGAAAGAGTGCAAAGTTGGCTAACACAGGACCGTCTTGGTGAGGACTGCTTAGTCTTTACTCAGACTGACTTTGGAATGAAGGAGATATATGAGGTGGAGAAGCAAAGAAACAGAATCTGTCTACTTTTCTTTCTATGACTATTTGCCTAAAGATGGTTCAAATTCAGTGTTTAAATTAAAATCAAATTACTAATTGAGTGTTTGCAACTTAAACTGGCCATAGTTTTGTCTAGAAACTGAAAATTTTGCAACTAGATTTCCTTCCATCATAAACAAACTTTTCCAGAATGTTTGTATCTTTCTACAGTGTCAGAATTTATTATCTAACAATAAACTTGAAAGTCACCCCAGTTTCAATGGCTTTACTTCACTGATACTCCTGGTTTGATAGTCATGACCATGGCACTTTCAGTTTTACAACCCATTCCATTGCTAAAGTCTATGCCGATCAGAACACACTTCACAGGTAGCACAAAGGTCAAGAAAGGGTTAAGAGTGTCCACAAGATTTAAATAGACTTTACCCTTGAACAAAGATGGAGAGCTAATGCAAATGTCTGGTCACTTCACAAACATCATATCTATCTAGGGCAGAGCTTTCTAGGCAGGTCAGGCTCACTTGCAGTTTCCAAATGAACAGTGGAAAGCAGAGGATTGGACCAAGCTAAAGCCAGGGACAGAATCATAAGTTCACTGACTGGAGATCTTGTAATATGCATACTGGGAGGTTTAGCAAAATGGCATGTAGATGTGTGATATGATGCCACATTCTTAGACATTTTATGTTTTACACAAGGAGCTTTTATTGTTCACTGATCTGGTATATTTGATATACTCACAAGCATTGTGTTTCTGATATGGTTTGATAACGCCACGTGTTGTTGATTTAATAAGAAGTATAAGTGGTATTTTTTAATTTACATAATAAGTTATGAATTTGTGCCTTATGATTATGCTGTGTAGATGATGGCTGTTCTTTGTAAGTTTTGTGTGTCCAACATCTTGGGGCATTACTTGCTCACACAAATTACCAAGTCATTGTGTCTTAGTATATGTATCTAAGTCAGGTGAAATTGCTGTTTTATAATTTAGGACAAGGCACAAGCCTGATAGCTGATGTTCTATACAACATGGGGTACCCCAGGACAGAGCACAGCCAACCTCCATAACGTCTACTAAAAAGAATTAATTAGTATTTATTTAATGAAATAGTGTAGAATCAAAACTGAAAAATGAATATATGAACAGAGTTGGGGTGGATTTGAAACTTTCCATTTGATTCTGTGCATTTTTCAATTAATAGAGGAAACTTTTTACATGAATGAGGGAACTTTCAGGAACAAGACTGTATTTGCCTGAGATAGTTGAGGAGAGACTTTGGGCAACTACCCAACTGAAGGTTGGAAGTTTACCACTATTATTTCTGTGCTAGTTGTTGCATAGTTCAATCAACACAGAGCAGACTCTATAAAACCTAGAGATGTACATCACTCAAGGAAGATGACTAAAGCAAGGCTTTGGGATATCACTATGTATATATTTATTGCACACCAAGATTCCACTTGGTGTGGATACCAGAAATAATTACTATGTGTGCTTGTTGCTTTGGAATTAGAACATGAATTCTAGCTGGAAGTTCCATAAGCCATTACATAACTGTGGCTACTAACTTTCTGTGACCTAAGTGTCTTGAAAGAGAAATGCCTAGAGATTGCTTAAGTTGGTAGCAGATTTATCTAAGAGACTGAAAATATGGATAAAAATTTTATTTATACTCTAATAACACACCAGTAAAAAAATCTGGAAGGAGGGAACTCCCTACAGAGGTTTAAGTATCTCACTTTCATATAATCCCGTAATAGTGACAGAATCTGTCTTCAGGATTGCTCACATAGGCACCTGCTTAGGCTTTATTGTTGTAGGGGGCTGCTCATTTGTTCCCCACAGCTTAGCCCCCAAATAATCACACAAAAAACACATTATTTAAATCACTGCTTGGCCCATTAGCTCTAGCTTTTTATTGGCTAACTCTTACATCTTAATTTAACCCATCTCCATTAATCTGTGTAGTCATGTGGTTGTGGCTTACCAGCAAGGTTTGGCATCTGTCTTTGGCGGCGGCTGCACGGCTTCTCTCTGACTCTACCTCCTTTCACCTAGCATTCAGTTTAGTAGCGTCCCCCCCTCCCCGGCCCTGCCTAGTTCTGTTTCTCTACAGCTCTGCTATAGGCCCAAAGCATTTTCTTTATTCACTAATGGTAATCACAGCATATAGAGGGAAATCCCACATCACTTTATGATTATAGGAAAGGATGAAAAGGCAGCTCACACCGGTAACTATTACAAGTCTTCTATTGACTCACACTCAGTTCATGCTGCTGCAGCAAAGTCTCACAGACTGGGTGGCTTAACCAACAGAACTTTATTTCTCACAGTTTGGAAGGCTGTGAATCCAAAATCGAACTCACAGCTCATGTAATGTCTGGTAAGGGCTTGCAGTTTGCAATCTTCTTGTTAGAGAGGACACAAGTTCTAATGTCTCTTGTTCATTCAGTTTCTGATTTGCTTTATCATTTTTGAGACAGTATCTTTATATAATCTGGCTAGCATTGATTGGTGATCTTTCCACTTCAGCCTCCTGAGTGCTGGGACTAATAGTATGTACACTATGTTGAGTGTGGTGGGTCTTCTTAGGAGGACATTAATCCCAATCGGAAGGGGGCTTCACTCATGAACTTATTACCTCCCAAAGGCATCATATAATCAACAAATTATGGTTAGAATTTTAACATACAAATGTTTGGGGAGGGCAAAAATTTCAGTCTATTACATATTACTTATGACTCTGTGTTAATCACTTTTCTTGTTGTTGTGATCAAATACATAACTCTTCTTGAACATTACGTTAACTAGGAAAAGATGTATTACATTTGTTTATGCTGTGGAACTTTAACTATGGGAAGGTGTTTTACATTTGTTTGTACTGCATTTGTTTAATTATGTAAAGATGTTTTCCATTTGTTTCACCTTGCCTGCCTAAGGCACCTAATAGGTCTAATAAAAAGCTGAATGGCCAATAGCTAGGCAGGAGAGGAATAGGCCAAGCTGGCAGGTAGCGAAAATAAGTAGGAGGAGAAATCTAGGCTTAAGAAAGAGAATGAAGAGAATGAGGGAAAAAGAGAGGGACAGGTCTGGCTTCAGAAGCCAGTCAGCCGCCAGCCAGCCAGAGCCTGGAGGAGCAGGAAAGTAAGACATACAGAAAGGAAGGACGGAAGGAAGGTAGGTAAATAGCTCTGAGACAAAATCTAGATGAAGAGAAACAGGTTAAGTTATAAAAGGTAGCAAGAAATGAGGCGAAGTTAAGACTGAGCATCCATAACTAAGAAGTCTCTGTGTCATGATTTGGGAGCTGGTTGGTGGCCCAAAAGAACAAGCCTGGCACACCCAGGAAAAGCATCCTTAAGAAGGTATTTTGGCTCACGGTTTGAGGGTACACATAGAAGTGGACACATCACGATGGCAGCAGCCTGAGGCAGGTGGTGGGATGTATTTGGTCAGGAAGCAGAGGGAGATGGACGCTGGTGCCGTGCTTGCTTTGTCCTTTTTACAGGCTAGGACCATAGCACACGGAATGTGCACACTAATTAAACAGAGATCTTTCAAAAGTACAAATGCATGAAATATGTTCAACAGCCTTAGTCACCAGGTAAATGTAAGTAGGTTCATTTCACCTGTGTCAGAATGGCTATCATCAAGCAAGCAAGCAAGGGCTGGAGAGAAGGCTCAGTGGGTAAGAAAGAGCATCTGCTTGATAAGTATGAGAACTCGAGTCCATATCTCCAGCTGCTTACTGTGGTCTTGTGTGTCTCTTACTCCAGCACAGGATGGGGTGAAGACATGGCAATTGCTGGCAGCAAATTCGGTGAGAGCCCGTATCAAGGGACTATGGAGCATGTACACTGCCTCTTCCAAAGAAATCAAACAACTACCAATGATGGAGAGGATGAAGAGGGGAGGTATACACAAAAAGCAGTATGGCAGTTCCTAAAAAAAAAACACCCTAGAATTACAACTACTGTGTGATCCAGCCTCATCACTCCTGATCATATATCATAGAAATACCTAAATCCATCTATATTTATTGCGCCATTGTTCACAATAGCCAAGACATGGAACGTCCCTCATGTTCCATTAGTGAATGAACGGATAAAACAATGTGGTGTATATACATAATGGAGTTTTAGTCATCTATAAAGAACAAACATATCATTTGCAGGATGATGGGTATAACCAGAAGGCATTGTGTTGAGGGAAATAAATGAGACTCACAAAGATGAATGATTTCTCTCATGTATGGAAACTAGATTCAAATATATGTATTTTAATATTGAAAGTAAAAGGAAACTCTTAGGAGAGGAGGTAGAACACAGCGGGTAATAGGGGAAAGACCATGAACAAAGTACCTGATATCTGTGTATGAAGATATAATGAAATCCACTGTTTGGTATGTTCACTAAAAGAACCCCTCAAACAATTCTGTGATGGTGATTTTATAGTAACTGGTTCGCTGCTGAATGGGATAACAGTAGAGAGCAAAGCTTACAGTGGAATAGACTTGTTAAGAAAATGTCATGTCAGGCTGGGCGGAGGTGGCATACTCCTTTAATTCCAGCACTTGGGAGGCAGAGGCAGGCAGATATTTGTGAGTTTGAGGCCAGCCTGGTCTACAGAGCAAGTTCTAGAATAGCCAGAGCGGTTACACAGAGACCCTGTTTCCAAAAAACAAAAACAACAAACAAACAAACAACAAGGCAGAAGAGAGGGGAGAAGGGGGGGGAGAAGGTATACACAAGCAAGTGCAAGGATATAGTTCAGAGGTAGAGTGCCAGTCTAAATGTACAAGGTTCAGGTTCAACTCCCCCCCCCCCCGTCCCCACCAAGTACAGGTGGTGATCTGTTGGATAAGAGCTTGACATTATTTGTAGCACTTCTATTATTAAGACTATTTTGTTTTAAAAATATTTATTTTTTTGTGTAAGTGGAACTGAAGTTACAGGCACTGTGAGCGGCTTGACATGGGTGTGGAAGAGTAGGGAAAGGGTCTCAACCATGAAGCTATCTCTCCATCCCCAAAGGGAATAGTTTCTTAAAAGAAAAAAAAAGTGTCTTAGGCTGCTATAAAATAAAAATCTGACCCATTTTTGTTTTATACACAATGAAACCGAAACCCCATCATTTTGCCAGCAGCTAATGTTAGAGTTCTGATAATTTTGGATGTATTTTGGACAAACTGAACAGCATTAGGACTTACTCATTTGTACCCATGACTTTTAGGAGCTATGGGGAAAGGAGAAAGCCCATGACTCCTGCTTTATAAGTCTTTCCCCAGTCACCACAATTGTTTTAGATAACCCATACCAGCCTTGGAAAGCAGTATTCCAGGCAAGACCAACTTTGTGAAGTGTTTTGTGGTGCTGGGTATTGAACCTGGGACCTAGTGCACCCTAATCAATTATTTATAACTGAGCTACATCACCAAGTTAGTGATTCTTAAGCGGTATTCTCAGGCTAGATGTTATTGGTCAGTATCTATGTCTTAAGAGAAAGGACAATTGTCCTACAAGTCTTGCTACAAAGTAGCATAGAACAAGTATTGACTTAATGAATAAACAAATCAATGGATAAGTCTGTGAATTATACAGAATTTGGCAAGACAGGATTCCTCTGTGCAGCCCAAAGAGGCCGGCCTGTGGTTGGTGGAATTGAACGCTGTGCTGAGTAGTACAAATACAATCATTTATTTCCACACCCCCTAGAGTCATCAGGGTGTTTTAGCGTCAGGAGACTTTTTTTTTTTTTTTTTTTTTTTTTTTGGTAACAGTATCAGGCCCAATGAAGGATTTCTCAAATGGTCTTTCCATGCTTCCCTGGGATGTTTACCATGGGTAGAGTGGTCGGAAGTAGTAGCAGGAAGAGGAAAAGGCAGCACAGCTCCAGTGGCAACAAGCCATGGCAAGTAGCAGCAGCAGCCAAATAGTCGAGACCAGTATAAGCGGTTGTGGGTGGTGAGAAACAGGTGCTGGAGAGGGTGGACCTTGGAAGTCCAGAGACTGCAGGTCTGTCACTAGGTACCAACACCAACAACTCAAAGGCCGTATTCCTAGGTGATGTTCACTACTGTCAGCTGTTGAGAGAGCCAACTGTTGAGACTCAAGAGTTCTGGGCTACTGGAAACCAAAGCCAGAGCAGTACGTCTTAATATATGTTCTTAGAGCTATTTGGTTCTGATTTTTAACATTCAGAGACACAAACTACAGTTCTCTGGCTAGAGCTATAAACATCTGAAACCTTCCAGCCCAATCCAGCCTTTGCAACTCGAGGATCCATGTCTTCCATTAGAAGACATACACTATTACCAGTGACCTTTGACCTGATGGGGATCCAGCTAGCTCACTGGTAACCGTGCAGCACATAAAGACATGATGTACTCGCTGTATAGACACGGGGGTATAGTGCAAAATAACAGCTAGAGAAGAGGGACAGGCGACAGAAATGTATGCAGAAAGAAGCCCAAGGTACCAAACACATTCTTGCAATGGGAGAGACTAATGGGTTCTTCCAAAAGACTAGAACCACTAGGATTAATATCGGTTCGCGAGGTGTTTCCAGAAGTGCTGGAACGGTATCAGTAAAAGTAAACTTTTATGATTTCCTGGAGTGGGTGATATGTGGTAAAACACGGTCATTTTCTAAAAAGCAGTCTCCAATGTACTAAATCTCCTCAGCCATGAACTTCAAAAGAAATGTCTTTTAATGCCCCAAAGTCAATGGACGGCCAAGTCTCCCGGGATGGTCAGATACCTGGTTTGCACCGATCCCGAGTCCGCCTCGCCCAGGTGCTGGTGAGAGCGACTCTCCTCGCCCCGGGCCCGCACCCCCCGCGGCGTCCCGGTGCGGTGGGTGTCCGGGGAAAGCCATCCGGGGCCTCGGGCGCCCCGTCGAGGGCCACCCTGCCCGGGGAAACCCAGAACCTCCCGGCGGCGGGAACGGAGGCCCCGCAGCGCGGGCTGCTAGGGGAGGTGTTCTCGCGAGAGGAAGCCGAGGGGCGCGGGTCGCCGCGGGTCTGAGGGGCGCGGGGCAGCCTGGGGACGAGCGCCCGGCTGGGGCGCGGAGCTGAGGCGGCGAGCAGGGGCCGGGGCGCGGGGAAGCCGCTCCCGCCAGTCGCGGAGAGCCAGCCCCTGACGTCAGGAGTTTTCCTCAAAGTCAACAACAAGCCCCGCGGCGGCGGCGGCAAGAAGCTTCGGCGGCAGCCCCCGGAGGGAGGAAGGAGGGGGCGGGGAGGCGGCTGCCGGGTCCCGGAGGCGAGGCCGCAGTCCGAGGTCTCCGGCTCGGCACGATCGACCCGGAGCCTCCGCCCCGCGGCCGGGTAGCTGGACCCGGCCCCCAGCCCGAGCGGTGTTTTCTGGTGATGAATTGAATTTGTAGCCGATATCCGATTCCCAAGTAGAGTCTCCGCCTCCTCCTCCTCCCCGCGCCGCCGCCCGCCCTCCTCCTCCCTCCTCCCGCTGCTGCCGCCGCCGCCCGCTCCAGCGCCGCGGCCCGCCCGCTCGGCCGGTTCCCTCCCTCCCTCCCCTGCAGCCTTCGTCTCCCCTCCCGCCGGCAGCACCGGGCTCCAGGGGGCCAGAGGCTCAGCGGGGTGGGGGGGAGGACAGGAGGGGAGGAGGAGGGAGGGGGACCCCCGAGTCGCCCCCTCTCCTCCCCCCGCCCCCCCCGCTCCATCCTCCGCCACCGCCCGAGCAGCTGCGGGGCCGCCGCCGCCGCCTTTGCAGGTAACAGCCGCCGCCCCCAGCTCTCGTCCCCCTCCCCGCCTCGTCGAACTCCCCGAGGGCCCCGCGGCTCCCTCCCTGCCTCCCTCGGGAGGGGGCGGCGGCGACGCGGGTGGGTGAGGCGGGGGCGTCTGGGTGTCACCGCGGCCGCCGGGGGCGTGGGCGGGGGACCGGCTTTCCCCCTCCCTCCGGAGGCTTTGGGGCTATGGGTATAGAGGTGGAGGCCGGGGGATGCCCCGCGTGGGTGACACCGACACCCCTCGCTTTGGGGGAGGCGGGGGAACGGTGGCAGTACGCGGGCGGCCGGGGAGGGGGTGTTCCCGGCCTAGCGGTACCGTGTGCTACGCGTCTGGGTCGCCCGGCCCGGCGCCCTAGAGCTCTGCTTCGCTCGAGCCCGGCCCCTTCACCCTTAACTCGCCCGGCCGCGGGTCACGGGGAGGGGGCGGCGGGCAGGGGCGGGGGGCGGCGGCAAGGTTATGTAACGCGAGCAGCCGGTGGCGAGTCGGTGTTTGGGTTGGGGGGGAGGGGCCGTCTGCGCATGTGGCGGGAGTGCGGGCGAGGATGCACCGGCGTCCCCGGGGTCTCCTTCTTTCGTCTGCTACCCACCCCACCTCTCCGCACCCCGCCGGCGCCCGGGAGTGGACGGTGCTGATGGGGTGCGGGTGTGCGTGTGCGAGGTGGGTAACGTGCAAGTCTGTGTTTTTAATAGTAGTGGGGTTTTGATCCGCTAGGGAGTTGTGTGCTAAGAATAGAAATGTGCGGAAGATGCTGGGTTTGGCTGATCCACCACTGATGCTGTCGCTGGCGACGGCGGCGGCGGCTCAGGCTGCAAGTAAACAAACCAGCTTCTTCCTTGTCCACCTCCTCCGCCTCCTGCGCATCGGTCTGCATCAGCCATGATGCTGGTGAGGCCCTTTAGAAGACCGAAGTTGAAGCTTAGGCCGGTGACAGTGATAGCCCTGATGCCGAGGCGGGGTCGCCCCTTGTGTGGGATTTCCTGGGAATCTACACTTAGGTTAGAGATAACTGAATCTCTTTAGGGCCAGGTTTTTACAGTAGTGGTGTTTACTGTTATCTTTAGAAAGCAGAAAAAAAATGCTTGCCCATAAGTTAAAGTTTGGATTCTCTCATGTCTCCATCAAAAGAATGTTATGAAAATAAAACTCATTTCACCAGTGTGATATATTTTGGTTAAAAGCATTGATGGATTGTAATTGATAAAGTTTACAGGTAGAAATTCAACAATAAAACCTGTGAATCTGTATCGATTAATTTCTGTTATTGATAGAGTCATCACACATTTGTTGTGTACTGAAAGGGATACAGCACAAGGACTTTATATGTAATACATTGACAGTTGTCTCAGATCATCAGTTTAGACATGTGTTCTGTATTTGGTAAAGCACGGTCATATTTTTTAGTAGAAATATAAATTTCTAAACAGCCACTGCATTTGTTTATGGTACGAACTCCTGTTAAGTTATATATTCACTTAGTTAAAAGTTGAAAAAAACCGAAGGTGGAAGAGTCCAATAAATATGATTTAGGGTGTGAAGATGGTTCTGAATATTCCAGAAGACCGTTGTTTAAAACATTTTAAAAAAGCATCTTCATGAATTACTAGTTTTCCAGAATGTATGACCAGAAACTGTTCAAGGTGCAGTTCAAGACTGGATTTTGTTCCTTTTGTCATTATGAAATCTTGATGCCATTTAATAACTTTCTGAAAAACAGAGATGACCCTAGTAACTTGAGGTTCTAATTTTAAACTGTCATTTGAATGTGACAAGTTTGGATGAACGTAGGTGTAGGGTTTTGTTTGTGTTTGTTCTGTATATTTGCAGTAGCGTGTTTTCTTAGCTTTTAAAAGTTACTACTACAAAAATTATGAGATTTGTTATTCATTTTTCCCCTACAGTTAGGTTTTCTGTAATGATGAGTGAATAGCTTTCAACTTAAAATAATTTTTTTCTTTAACCTTGACATTGGTGATTTTGCATTGTATATGAAAGAATACTTGAAAATCTTTGGATTTTTAAAAATATTTGTAATTGTATTTATTGTGATTTTGGAATAGAGGGGTTTCCCTGAGTAGCTTAGGCTTCTATGAAACTAACTCTGTAGCCTAGGCTGGCCTGCTAGGGATCCTCCTGCCCCAACCTCCTTGAGTGTTGGGATTATAGGTGTGTGCCAACAGTACAAGCTTGTATATGTAATTTTTCAACTAAAACATTTTAAATAAGGTTCAATTTGCTGTATAAATAGTAAGATGAGGATTATGCTTTGGAGGGGTAAGGTTTTAGCTCTTCATTCAGAAGATACCATCATTAAAGTTTGTTTTGTAGAATTGTGCATCTAAAGTCTTTTGATTAAGGTTCAGGGACCAAAGCATGGATTTCAGTGTAGGGGTTTAGGAATTTTAAACTACAGGTTTTGATTTAAATGTGAAAGGTTCTAAGTGCTTAGGCTTCTTTCTAAAGGGGAACTTGTCTCATACATTGTTGTACAAGTTTAGCTTTTATTTAAACATTGCATATTTTTATGAAGACATAACTAGTAATACTTTGTAGTATCTATAAGTTCAAGAATTTATTCCTGGGATGAAAAGGTGATTCCTGTTAATGTGTTAATTGGATCTGAATCATAATTTAGTAAGATCTTGGCTTTATAGTGATTAAGTTTATAGCATTAAAAAGAAGACCAATTTGGGATCATTTTGAATTTCTACAATTAAATGCAAGACCAAAAATTACTTTATTTGGTTAATTTTATATTTGATTGCATTTTCAAGTTACCCTGAATTAATCATGCAAATATTTTTAATGGAAGGTTTGTGTTAAAATCTTTGAGTAATTTAAAAGTTGCTGTTCAGCGCCATATTTCAGCATCCTCTGTATTCTTAATCTTGGTTTAATGCAGCATATTCTTTTCTAAGGTGGACTAATATTAACAGATGTGTCATTAAAGTCTTTAATATCTGATAGGACTAGATTTAGTTTCCAATTAATTCTAGCCACTAACCCTTGAGCACTTGCTATGTGCCAGATAGTGCTATATGTATTTTACATATTGTAATTCATCTAATCTTCGGAACAATCTTGATGCACTTTTGAAAGTGAACTTCACATAAGAAAACACTCCATACAGTATAAAAATCATTTCATTTAAAGTTTCCTATTCTGAAACACTTTGTACCCATTCTTAGAGTCCACTATACTATAATCTATACTATACTATACTATACTATACTATAATAAGTTCCACAGAATCAAGTTAATATAGTTTTAAAAGCTGTATTGATTAAACTGCTAATATTTCTTTCGTTTTAGTTGTTTCAAATGTCAAATACCTCAACTGTTTACATAGTTTATTGTAGCATCTTTCATCAAATTTGAAGTACACTTATTTCTTATGCAAGGAAATCTTCAAATAGTTGGTGAATAGATTAATATGCCTTTTGACTTATAAATGTACTTTTACTTCCTAAAAAACTATTCAAATATATTTATTTAAAAATTATTGCCTTAATGTACTTTGTATTTCTAAATGGGTAATTTTTCTTGTATTCTGAAAGGAAAGTAAAAAGGTTTTCTAGAAGAAAACAAAAGATGTTCAGATGAGAATTTATCTCTTCTATATTAAGAAAGCTGCTGACTATATCTGGATGTCTGGGAATTTTGAACAGGAAGGTAGAATTTAGCCAGTAATGGAGATTAGCCCAGATTTGGTTTGAGTTGAATGGCTACTTGATGTTTTGTTTTAACTGTATATTAAATTTTGAGGATAGGAGCTGTACATAATCATGATTGTCTTCTGCTATGCCACTTCTGTATGAAGTCAATTGTAGATTTCAATGTGAAGAATCCTAAATATTAGCTATGAAAAAGCTATCAACTATCTAATGCTACATTTCCTTTGCGGCTAAGGAAATTGAGGCACAGAGATTTAAAGGGACATTATCAGCACCAGTTTGAGTGAAGAAGAGTTGGAAACAGTTATTCAAGTTTTTTGGTCTGTGTGGTGGTTTTTCTAAAGAAAACTTTGAGAAGAGGTTTGCCAGGGATTCTAATCCTGGGGGGAAAATCTGCCAGTAATTCTTGACGTTTAGTGGACTAGAGATAGGTTTTATGTGTGTATATTAAGTACTTCCATTTTACAGTTGAGAGGTGCCTGAGGTAGATTTTAGAATTCTGTGTGTATATTGCATTAAATGGCTAGCAGAGCCAGTGTTCTTTAGTAGCCCTAAGTTATCATAGGTGCCTTCATATACAGTTAAACAACATTTTACATTAGAAGTAAAAGGGGTTGTTCCAATAGCTTTTATTTATTGGTTTATGTGAAGCATGTCAGTGTTTTAAATCAGAATATTAGGTATATTACCTGGCACAACCTTTTTAATAATGGACATATTGAAATGTACATTGGTTGAGATTGTACATTGATGTAGAGAAAAAGAGGAAAATGCTTGTTTTTTGTATGTGTATTTTTGTTTATAAAGTTGGTTTTAAGAATTAGCAATTTGAAAGATCTGACGGCTTGTCTAAAAGTTTCAGGTTTTAGAAAAAAAAATCTACAGTGTTATTACTGTATTTTTAATAGAGTTAATAGGGTAATAACTCCAAGTAGGAACAGGTTATTCAAAATACAAGACATTGTTTTGAATTCATTTCCACTTCAGTGTGTTTATTTTTCCTGCATATACTTTTGAAAGTTTGATACAGCCTTGCGTATTTGTCCTGACATATAAATTAATTTCTTCTCTTTTTTTTGTGGGGGGGGAGATCAAAAGCAGGGTTTTGTTTATCGTACCACCGTTCACAGCTTCTCCCTTTTAATGCTTTTATTTTGAGCCATGGTCTCACCAAGTGGCCCAGACTAACCTTGAACTTGCTATACTGACCAGACTAGCCTCAAACTTGTGATCCCCCTGCCTTAGCCTCCAGAGTAGCTGGGATTACAGTCATGTGCTACCATCCTGGCTTAGTTTTTCTTACAATATAGTTACTAATATATGAAACTAACATAGTCTAAAGTAGTTCCTCTTGCTCATCATTTATGTTTTAAAATATCAGTTGTTTAAATTAATTTCCTTTATTAATTCAGTTTGGCTATCATAAAGTCTATAAAATGATAGCACAGAACCTAACAGGCAAAGATCAACTATAGTTTAAAGAAAGTTATTTTGGATTTTAATTTAGAAATAAGCATGTAGGAAGCCAGATTTGATGGGTCATGTCTTTAATCCCAGCACTTGGGGGTTTGAGGCAGGTTCAAGGACATTTCCTTATACTTAGTGAGCTCCTGGGTTGTCAGGCCTACAGGTCTGAGATCCCCTCCCCCCACCCTCCCACCCCACTCCCCCACCCCCGCAAAAAAGAGGTAGCTAACATACAGGAAATTATTAACATATGAACTTTGCACTTGTTTGAAAGAGAATTACTGTGTGCTTTTCACTTGTATGAAAGAATTACTGTGTGCTTTTCAGTCTAAGTTTAATGTTAGTTCATTTGTGATAGTTTTGTTGATACTTTTATTTTTTCTTTGGTTTATTTTAAAACATTTTCGTAATTACATTTCACAGTTTATATTTTGTTATTTTGTATAAAGCAGATGAAACTGATGGAAGATCTTAATTGCAGGTGATTACTTTTATTGATTGTCCCTGTGTGTGGTAACTGTGGGAAATACTGTCATTATTGCTTTTGGCCACAGTTTTCTTAGGTTCATAATTAAGAGTCAAATAGGGGTTATAAATGAAAGATCTTGGATAGCAAATATATAATAGGCTTGGGAAAGACTTAAGATGCTACTTTAGTTCTTGTCACATAATAGACAGTATATACATATATATTGTAATTTATTGACTGAGTAAGTATAGGTATAGTTCACATTTTTTGAGTGAATGGCATTCTAAAGCATGTTTGATATTATTGCTTTAAATTGCATGACTGGTTGCTGAAGTCTTTTGAAAATTATTTAAAGCATCAATAAGGAAATCTTCTGATAATGAATAATTTTGGGTACATTAAAGTTTCTTTTATTTGGAGTTGAAAATTGATGATCTTAAAACAAAGTGATTTTAAAATGTCAATAAAAATAGGGTAGTTTTAATGTAGTCTAGTCCTTGCATTCTATGGAAGGCCATAGGAAACATTTAACATACAGGAATTTTAATTACATATAGCTGCTTCCATGATGTTTAAACTTAGTTTTGTTTTAAAAATGGCAACTTGCCATTTTTGCTGTTGACTTACTAAACTTGTTTGCATAGCTTATTATTATCTAAAGCTGTTACATCTTTGTTCATTCATCTACTTATTCACTAATTCTGTATTTGTTGAATAAGTGCCAGGCACAGTCAAATTGCTTTAATAATTTATATTGTGATTTAGTGGAATTAAAGATGGGAAAGGTTTTGTACATTATAAAATGATATTCAAATGAAGTTATTCTCTAATAGTGAATCATGAATGAAAATAACTTTACTATTGAATTCACTATGAATTTTGTGTAACTTTTTATAAGAATGATAAAAATTAGACTATCTAACACTAAAATATTTAATTCAATAAACTTAAAAATAAACCAAATTTTATGTTAACTCACTGGAGAGAGCCTGCAGAGAGCATATTTCTACAGAAGTTACTGTGGGAGCAGGGTCAAGTTTGCTTTACCATTGGAAACAGGTGACAGAACTTTAGCTCATCTTGTGGACTAGTGTTTATGTAAATGTGGGTGACTGAATGGAACACTGGATGACTGGAACAGGAGCGTTGCCACTTAGGAAATCAAACCAGAGAATATGTTTACTGTTTAGGAGCCAGTAGCATTGCTTTTACATATTAAAGACAGCCTTTCCTGCTAATCTAATGATTACATTTTAAAAATTATCTTTAAAGATGATACCATTTTAGCCTTTAGATACAAGAACAGGTTTTAAAACTGAAAGTTGTGGTTATAGGTAAAATTTGATAACTGTTTCAAATGTGATGGAATAAGACCATCTCAAACAGGTTCAGTGGCCCTAATAAATTTTATAAAACTTGCTGCTTTAATTTAATGTACATTTTAAAAGCTTTTTTTAAACATATATTCATTGATTGTTCCCTCCCTCCGTCCCTCCCTCCCTCCCTCTTCTTTCTTCCCTTTCCCCCCATTCTTCTCCCTCCCTCTCCCTTCCTCTCTCTCTTTCTCTCTCTCTCTGTCCAAGAAATTAGTTTTCAGAAACTGGTCCATTATAAAATAAGATTAATTGATTTGGGTTGATCTGGTTCAGTTTCAGGAAGACTTCCATCCTCTCAGTGTTCTTCGTAAGGGTATTCCAGCACATTTTACTTTAATTGGAAGTATCTCTTGGATATATTGTTTTTGATATTATCCTAATATATATTCTACTTTTATTCCCAAGAATGATATAAATTCTCTTTTGTCCAGATTGTATAGTTTTATGATGAGAAAAATAAACAATCTTACTAGAAATTGAGCTCATTTGTCTAAATAGTACCAATGAGAAGAGCTGAGTGCAGCTGTGATGACATCATTTTGCACTAGTCTTTTCCAGTATCTAACTTAAAATTCTTTATACAATATACAGAGTTAACCCTTTGATTTATCTAGCTCTATAATATTCAGTTACTTGGGTTTTTCAGATATGATCCCAATCAAAGTAAAATGATGTTTGAATGCTATACTTTAGGGCTTTTATTTTTTTCTGTTTGTTCTGTTTTTAATGTGAAGTGGGTATTATTTTAAATAATGTGACTTTTCTCCTGGCATTATTCAGTGTGGGAATTGCTGGTGGTAAATTATATCTTATTTTAGGATATTTATTGTTAGTAGAGATGTGTCAGGAGGACAAAATTATAAAATTTCCCCAAAGTTACCTGAACAAACGATTTATTTTTTCAAATTTCTTTTAGTTTAATGTTATTTCAAACAATCATAATTTTGGGAAAGAGACCCAGATTGCAGCATCTGTCTTTATTCTGCATCAACAGGTCCCCATGATTATGATTTTGAGTAGTTCTGCCCTTTCCCGTATGTATACATAATGTATTTGTACAGCCCATGACAGGGTGGTCTTCTATTGAGCCATGTAGCCTTTGTCAGATTGTTCAGAGAATGTTTAGTTTTAATCACTGATTGATAAAAAGTTAGGCTTTACATATATGTGTTGGAGGAAAACTTAGAATTTAGTTCAGTACTAGCTGGGAATCCAAAGTTGAATTTAATGCTGTGTACTATTTATGAAAACCCAACTTCATAAAGTAGTACAGTTACTCTATGTACCCGTTTTTGTTTTTTTTTTCCTAGTTACCTAGAGTTCATGCTGTTTGTCCTTGGCCACCTAACACCAGCATATCTAGTCCATATTTTTGCAAATGTAGAAGCAATTATTTTCTAGGTTGGTAGGGATAATAATAAATAGTTCATTAAGTTTATTGCCATATATGTAAGGAAGCCTTTTTACTCCAATTTATCATATAAAGACCCAGGGCATACATTTCTACTGTATGTCTTAGAAAACACTCTATTTCTTTTGAGCAATTCTGTTTTTTTTTTATATTACAGATACTGTTAATATTGAAACCTGTCATGTTTTCAAATTTGTAAATTTCCTAAAACAGTTCATTCCATAAATTTGGCTCATCTTTCACATGTAGAGTTTTGAAATGAAGAGAGCAGACTTCAGAGTCAGGCACTCTGAATTCAGAACTTAGCTCTACAGTTTAATACCTTGAAGTCTAGCAAGTTACCTTTTCTCTGTGAATCCCAGTTTTTTCCATTCTGTGAAATTAAGTTAATAGTGCCCTAACAAAGTTGTGAAGATTATCAGATTATGGTAGATGAGCATTTAGTTCTTGTCATGTCTTTTCTACTTCATATTCCCTTTGTTTCACTTTCTTTATCTACCAAAAGATTACTTAATGTTGTGTACTTAATGTAATCTACCTAAAATATTTTTAGAGCAAGGCGGATTATATAAACATTAGTTTCGTGGCACATTGTATTTTACATAAAGTACAGCAATTAAAAATACTTTGACATAACTATCTGAAATTAGAGGGATTTGAGCCACTTAACTTTTATTCTTTCTCCTGTCATTTCAAGTATACATTCTAAGACATGCTTTCTGTTTGTTGTGTACGTCTGACGTGGTTTTGTCAGGACATTTTATTCAGTCACTCTCATTTCACATTTGTCACAAGACCAGAGCAGTGTCCTCATTATGGAACTGTTTAATAAATAAGCCCCCCTCATGTTTGAAGAGCTAGACTTTATGTGACGTCAGGCCAAATGAAGATATTTACAAAGGCTTGGTTGTTTGTTATTGCTATGTGAGTTCAAGAATGGGGAAAAAATTCTCTCTTCAATACTTCCTTCCAGGCTGAGTCATCACTAGAGAGTGGGAAGTGCAGCAGCAGCAGCAGCCACAGCAAAGGATCCAAATCCTAAAACTGATCCTGCAAAGCATCATTTCTCCAAGTTGGGGCCTCAGAGGGGAGCCATCATGAGCGATGTTACCATTGTGAAAGAAGGTTGGGTTCAGAAGAGGGGTAAGTTAAGTGCTCAGCAAAACTGCTAACAGTAAGGTTGGTGAAAGTGCTGAACAGTGAGTGGTATGCTGAGAGTTGATCTTTCCCCTGGTACTAATAAAGTAAACGCTGATGTGCTGTCTAAGACAGAAATAATAGCTCAACATGTAGGTTAGGAATTTGCTTATTGGGAATTTCCTTCTAATTTTGATTTTTGTAGTTCGTAATTATGATACTAGATTTTATATGCACACATGTTAGTACTGTATTTTTCTGTGGTGTCTTCAGATTCTACAGACTTTACAGAATTATTTAACATATAGAAAAGGACTCTTGTGTCTGTATAATAGAGTATAAATACTTAGGTAAAAATACTACATTGAGTCAATTTATATGGTGGTAGAAAGGTTTAATGTATTAAAGGGAAAGCTTAGTCCATACACTGTTGAATTGTTGAACAGGTACATAAATTAGGTAAGTTAAAGCTGTGATGTAAAAGTTCAAATGTGGAGAGTCCTTTTCTTTGTGTGTTTACTTTGATATTTCTTGTTTATATTATCGACTTTTACTGTGTTTCTTGTCCATTCTTTAGATAAATACTTTTTATAATTAAATATCCGATGTAAAACTTAGTTTATAATCTGAGTGATCACCACCTTATATCATCTATATGTTTATTAGAGATCTAGTCTTTAGGCTGGATGCTCAGCCACTTTACCTGTCTACTTGCATGACCAATTAAATAGGATGAGGGATGCTTTTGAGTCCTATATTTTTTGTTAACTAAGTTACCTCTTAAACACTACTTTTCATATCTTTGGAGATCTTTGGTTAATATCTATGCTAAAAAGTCATATGTATTACAGAATTTTTAAATAGGCCTCATTAAGTTGTATAGCATTTTAATGAGTTATGCCTAATGTTTATGGTGATGCAACAAACACTACAGTCCTGATACATATCCATCTCTCTAAAAGTTTATTTCTGCCTCTTTTTTGTTCAGTGCTTCTCTTTCAACCTTGACAACCACCTAATGTGCTGTCTGTTACTATAATTATGCTTTTCTAAGATTTCAGTTCAATGGACTCTTGAAATCCACAGTCTTTTGTGTCTGGTTTCTTTCCTGTACATACTTGAGTGGTTTATCCATGTGGTATGTGTGAGAAGTAGGATTATGAGGTGTGTAAATTATTTGTTTATTTTTAATTTTCTTTTTGAAACAAAATCTCACTTTATACCCAAGGTCATGTAGCTCAGGTAGTCATCCAACTTGATGACCTTCCTGCTAGGCATCTTGAGTACTGGGATTATAGGCATGCCACTCACTTCTGCCTTTATCTTTTTAATACTTGGTAGAAATTTGGACTGTCTCTGAATATTATGAATTAAGTTTTTATGAACATTGAGTACATGCCTTCTTGAAATGTGTTTCCATTTGTTTTGGGTAATAACCTAGGATAAGATTTTGGGCTATATGATACGTGCCTGTTTAAATTTATAAAATTGTCAATTTGTTTTCCAAAGTGACTGACTGTAGTGATAATTTTTTTTGTGTGTGTGTTTTAACAAATAAAGCTTGCCTGAAGATCAGAGTGCAGAGCTAAGCCCCTAGAGGTCAGGGAGTGGTGGCTCACACCATTAATTCCAGAATTTGGGAGGCAGAGGTAGAGGGATCTCTGTTAGTTCAAGGCTACCCTGGGCTACACGAGATTGAATCTGTCTAAAAGAGAAGCAGAGCACATACAAAGGTGATCCCAGCACTTGAGAGGTGGAGACGGGTGAAATGGCTGGACAGAGAGAGGAAGGAGATAAGAGCTCAGTGCTGTCTGAGGACAGGATTGCATTGGTGGAGGTTAAAGGTCTCTTTGGTGGCTGCACTCCTCTCCCATCCTTCAGCTGTCACCCCCTTATTTCTGACTCTGGGTTTTATTAGAATTCGTGCTATAACTGACCTTCGATGTTAACTTTTTTCTTTTATTCTCATGTATTTGGAAAGCATTTCAGATTTCAGTGCTGTGATTTTTTTTCTTAACTAGTTTATATTAGTTCTCTCTCTCTCTTTTTTGGTAGGGAAAGGGAGGAGAGAAGATGGCAAATCATTTAAGCCTTCAAAATAGTTCCTAAAATCTGGTTTGTAAGACTGTTGTAAGGCTCAAATGAGGTAATGACTATGGATATCTTTATATTCCTGTCTGTCTAAGGCCTAAGGCCTTGGGTATTTTTAATTAACCACATCTTTTCTGAAATACCATGATGGAAAGTTGGTATTTAGTCTGTAGACTATATAATAGAAAACAAAGAAAATGGTATGTAAGAAATTCTGTTGTTCCTATACTGGTCAGAGAAGCACACACACTCTGTGTGTCAGTGTGTTTGTCTGAATCCCTGTTTATGTTTGTTGAGAAGTAGTGACTGTCTGAACATAATGTGAGTATGTGTGTAGAACTCAGGTATCACTTGAAATGTAATACGTTTCTGTGCTTTACCTCTTCAGTTGGTTTCTCTCTTTAGAGAAAATCATTGTAGCATCCATCCATCCATCCATCCGTCCATCCATCTTTTTGAGACAGGGTTTCTCTGGCTGTCCTGGAACTCACTTTGTAGGCCAGGCTGACCTCAAACTCACAGAGATCCTCCTGCCTCTGCTTCATGAGTGCTGGGCTTAAAGGTGTGCGCCATGACTACTCAGTTGTAAACTTAATTTTTAATTCTTCTGTTGATCAGTATCCTAATTGTGCATATAATACACAGTACTTTATTTTTGAATAACTGTTTTTACATAATCTGGTGTCTTTGTTATGAAAATGAAAAAAGTTAACTTGGGAAACCTATTCACCTTTTCCTTTTTGTTTTGTTGCCTTTATGGCCAAAACTTAGATGTTGGATCATCATCTTTGAGAACATTATCTCTAAATTTGCTTTTGTAAACTGTGTCTTGAATTCCTAACATTCCCTTCATGGATTGTGCTGTTTATAATATTTATTGTTTATTGTCAAGGTTTATAGTACTTAAGCTGCTATATCTGAAAAACAATGAACAATATTTATGATGGTATCCTAAAGATAAAAGGGACTTTTTTTGTAGCTTCTCAGTTCTCAGTGTTATGTCTTTCTATGGTTTGCATCATGATTGGTTTTTTTTTTAACTTTTTTTTTCTTTCCTTTTATGGCTTTTTAGACAAGTTCTGACTATATATCTCCTATATACCCCAAACTGACCTTCAAGTTGTGTTCTTCCTGCCTCAGTCTCCCAAGTTTGGAATTGTAGGTATTGGTGACAATGCCTGTCTTTTCCTTGAACATTCTTATGGCTATGTTTCTCCCTTGCTGGTTGAAGAACATATGCTTTATTCATTGATTGTTTTGCTTTTTAATCCTAATGTGTGAAGTACTAATGTACTGTTTTCTGGGTATGATGCTAGCTAACACATGTCATTCTCTATTAAGCTCCATGCTTCCCTGGATCTCATATTGTTATTATTTTGTTTTGGACTCATTTTACAGTTTCCTACAATGTCTTCTAAGCAGATACATGTTTTCAGGAGTAATGTGTATGGGTGCTTGTCAGTGTAATATTTAAAACTGTCCTTTTGACTTTCATGTCTGGTACATTCCTTGGCTGGGTTTAAATTCACATTTAAATTGCCTTCATTCAGAATTTTGAAGGCTACATTCCTTTGCCTTTAGTAACCAGTTTTATTGAGGAGAGGTGTGATGGTGTAATGGCTCATGAATTGTTTCTTTGTAGGAAATCCACTTTTGTTCTATGGAACCTGTTGATGCTTCTGTGTCTTTGGAATTATGAAATAAAAGGAGGGTGAATTACAGCCTCATTTTTGCTCGTTGTCTTAAAAGGTTTAGTGGACAATTTGAATATGAAAGTTTAGGTCTGTCTTCCTTTCTGTAGTGGGTTTTTTTTTAATGTCTTTTTTTTCTCTTGTGTATTCTCTTACTTCCTAGAGCTTCTAAATCAATTTGATAAGTAAAAACATTCATTCATTTTCCATGTCTTTTTAGGAAAGAGGAGAGAAACATTTTCTTGAACATTTCATTTTCTTCCAGTGTATTACTGAATAATTTCAGTAATTACTTTGTATTTCTAGAAATTCTTTTTAGTTCATAGTTACTTTTATAATAGTTTAGAACACTAAGTTTTATTTCGAGTTTTTCAGTTAAGTATTCCACTTGGTTAATTATCATTTTTTTTCTTGGTGGTCTTGTGAAACTGTACAGTTATGAGAGAAAATTGTGATACTGGTAGTGCTCTCTCATTTATTTATTTATTTTACCATTTTCTCTGTATTCTTGGCAAATAAGTTTGCTGAGTTAGAATTTGTGATGTAATTAACCATACTCTTGAAAGCATTATTTGAAACCCTAGAGTAAATAAATCCTGGCATCCTCCACTATTTGTTCTCTAGACAACTTCAGTACTGTTTGAATAATAATTTCATGTTTCAGTCAAACATATTTCATAATATAGACTGTTGCTTGGCTTTCATTTGGCTCCAAGAATTTCTCTTCCCCAAAGCATTGTTATTTACCCTGGACAGATAATTATAACTTGAACCCTGGTGTATTTGTTTGGAGATATCTGTCTCCTTTACATTACAGTATGGTTTTAAGCATTATTAGGTATGACTGTAGAGAATTATATTAAAATTACTATAGTGATTAAAATATAAAAAATAAAAATGAAGTTAAATTCATTGCTGAGAATGTTGCTTCCTGGTTGTTCAGTGGTAGAGCACATATTTCCAGTACTGGAAACAAGCAATAATATAGTTCTTAGTTTGAATATTAATTTTATTTCTCCATATATTGGAATATATATATATTTGAATCAGTTCTTGATAATATATATATTTGAATCAGTTCTTGATTATTTAACTTCTTTCTAGATACTACCTGATTTTATTTATACCTTTAATGTAAGTTGATTTTTCAGTAAATAACTTCACAGACCATGGGGAAAAGGTGCTAAATAGTGATATTTGTATAGGATAAATGCTTTCTTAATCTTGTTTGTTAGAGATTTATCAATAATGAAACTGTCCTGTGGACTTTTCTGTAGCATTTGAAGATGATGATTCAGATGACATACAAACTTGGCATTGCTAGTGTGGAATTGATAGTTATTGCATAGCATAGACTAAGTTAATATCTGTATTTTCCTCTGAGGTGGACCTAAAGAGCACTTTTCAGCTTCACTTTATATTAACATAGTAACACATAGTAACTACCCGTATATTTAACAAATTCTTACTGATAATGTTCTGGGTGACTCCAAACCTTTAAAGCTAGATGGTGAGTTTTGCTTTTGTGTTTTCTCAGTTTATTATAACTACTGGTAATGCTTGGTATGTAGAAATACATAGTACATTAGTACAATAGGAAATTCAACAATTTAAAAAGATTAAATGATAAAATTAAATAAGCTGCAATAATAAGTGTTTTATAATTTTTAAAATTTTGTTTAATAATACTGTTTTTTAAAAACCTAAATGTTTTAGCCTACTTTTTTAATTCCACAGTAAAATACCTGAAATAAGCCACTTATTTCAAAAGTAAAAAGAAGAGGTTTGTTTAGTTTATTTACTAGTTTGGAGGCTCAAAGGCATGGCACCTACATGTACTTTGTTGAAAGTTCCCTGTCAGGTGTCAGATGGTAACTGAGCATGCAAGCCATCACATTTGGAGACAGGGACAGGGAGAGGACAAGAGGGAGACCATGCTTTGTAACAGGCTTTTTCTTTTGCACCACCAACCAGCTCCCAAATCATGACCTGTAGACTTAACTAGTTTTAAATGCTTGGCCTAGCTTAGGCTCTCATTTCTGGCTAGCTCTTTTAACTTAAATTAACTTGTTTCTCTTTGCCTTTTGCCTCGGGGCTTTTTACTTTTCTTTCCTTCTGTGTATCTTACTTTCACTGGTACTCGTGTCTGACTTGTTGGTGTCTGCCTGGCTTCTGGCCCTAGACGTCTCCCTTGTTCTCTCTGCTCTTCCTTCTTTCGTTCTTTCCTTTGCTCAAGCCTAGATTTCTCCTCCTGTTTATTCTTTCTGCCTGGCAGCCCCACCTCTCCCTCTCCTGCCTAGCTATTCAGCTTTTTATTAGACCAATCAGGTTCCTTAGGCAGGCAAGGTGAAATAGATGTAAAACATCTTTACATAATTATATACACATTTTTACATTGTTAAAGAAATGTAGCGTAAACAAAAGTAACACACCTTTATAAAAAGTAATATTCTGAAGCATCAAATGGAACACATCTTTGCCTAGTTAAAATAGTATTTTACAACAGTGCTATTTTTTTTATAATCACTTTCTAACAAGAACTAAAGGGGTCTTATGAGAATAACCCAACAAGAGCGTGCCCCTAGTGACCATGAGGACTTCTCTTCAGGCGTCACTCTCAAAACATTTATCATATCCCCAAACTGCCACGATGGGGACCAAACCTAACATCACAAAGGATGCTTGGGTGACTCTTATCATACCCCAAGTATAGCACTAAGTAGTAATTTATGAATGTAGAAAGTCAGTTCTTTGGTAACAAATTAGGAATCTTAGTAGTCAATTAATACATAATGTGATTTTTGGGACATTAATACAAATTTAAGAGATAACTTATTGAAAACATTTTAATTGATGAAAATGATGCTGCTGTGAATTTGTTATACCTGTTCATTATTTTAATTTTTTTTAACAGATTGAACCTTCCTGTTGTTACTCTGTCGTAACCAGTTGTGCCTTCAAATAACCATTTTTGTTATTTAGCTTGTATTTATAATATCCATAAACGTTGCCAATTGAATACTTGTCTTACATTCTATGAAATTGTTTAGTTAAAGTAGATTTGGTGATGTAAACATTTTATCTCTTAATTGTCTCATAGGAGCTAAATCCTGTTATGCAAAATACACTGTAGCAACATAAGGATTGTGAGCAGGTTATGTTGTGATTTGTGGAGTTGTGATCTAATAAAATTACATAATTTGTTTTATGGAAAGCAAAAGAAAAATTTTTTAGGTGCAAAAATCTGAGAATCTTTCTTTCTTTGTATATGTGTTCCTTTGTTCATGTTTTATTTATGAAGTAACTTTAGAAAATAATTTATAAAGCGGTTAAAGAGAAAGAAAATGACAACATGATTTCCTGTTTACTACGTAGGAGCAGGGTTTTCCCATAGAGAGTGGATAGCTGTGGTGGTGACTGTGTAAACCACATTTCAGGTTAGAGAGACATACTATAACTGTTGAAGTTATCAAACAATGAGTTTTCCTCTTCTACATTTTATGTAGCCAGGATTGTCCTTGAACTTGCACTACTTTGAGATTGGCTTTGAACTTCATTCCTGCCTCTACCTCCTGGGACTACATGTATGCACCACTACTGAGTTTAAATTCATTTTCTAAAGACTTTGAAATTTAGAGACTTAATGTATTTTTAATCTGGAATTTTTCTCACAATTTTCATACGCTTATTTTGAAAATTGTAAGCAAGAAAGCCTAATAGAGAAAACCATCAAGTGATAAGCTCTCATACACATTCTGGGGTTAAGGAATTGTGAAATTGCTATGATACAGACATATACTTAATTGTTTCCAATTAAGAGTGAAGCTGTGTGAAATCATTCAGTTTACTTACAAATGTTAGTTTGTTTTCAGTGTGCACAAGGCAAATTTACCAGGGAAATATATCTCTATTTCTTCATGTTAAAGATTTTCTTCCTATAATGTCAAATTATCTGTGAAGAACCAGAATTCTTTTTCTTGTTTCTACAATTCAGACATAGCCATCTTAAGGCCCATGGGGTGCATGTGGCTGAGTATAGTATAAACATTGCTCAATGTTATAAGCTTAATTAAAATATGAGGATTTTTTTGTAATTTAATTTGTGCAGTTTGCAAGTGAATTTTGTAGATGACAGAATTATGTTGCAATATCTAAAGGTTGGACATTCCTGCATGTCTTTTCATTTCTTTTTCTGGCCATATTTTACTGGGCAGGGTCTCTACTACAATGCCCAATAAAAGAGGTGATGGCGTATTTTTGGCCTTCTCATTTTAATAGGAGAATGCATTTTACCACCAAATAATCAAGCTGTTGCTTCTCCATTTCTGCTATTTGTCAGGCTGAATTCCTTTTTTCTGTGCTGAGTTTTATGAAATTGTTTCCCACTTTTCCCAAAATATTTTATTGTTACTATGGTTATATTCCAGAATGACCATAATTCACACATTAATATATTAAAATAAAAATGGCTATTAATGCATGAATTAAGATCATTCTTGAATAAATCCCATTTGAACAAGATGCATTTAAAACATGTTCCAAATTTGGATTTAATAACCTATTCATGTTAAGTGTGATTATTGATATAATCGAGTTTTCTATTTGTGCCATTTGAACATTATTCATTTTCCCTGTTTTCTTGCAGTGTAAAAACTTAGCATTTTCATGTATTCTGTTTTATTGTTTTTATTGGTTTGTTATGCTTCTTAAATTTTTAAAACATTTATAGTTAATGTTTAATATTTGTTGATGTAACTGAGTTAGTAATTGATGTAGTCTTGTGTGGTTCAGCTTTCTGTTGCTGTGACAGAGTACCCAGGAAAATCAGCTTAGAACGAAGAGTTATTTTGGCTCAGGGTCTTAGGAACATCATGTTACCTAGCCTTGTTGTCTTTGGGTTTGTGACAAAGCAGCACATCATGGTAGGATATGTGTGGTTAAGTAAGTTATTCCCCTAATGGTGACCAGGAAATAAGACAAATAAAGGGCAAAAAGAGGGCCTAGGGTCCCAGTATCTTCTTCAAAGTCATGTTCTCATTAACCTGACATACTTTTACTAGCTTCCACTTTCTGAGGATTCCTCCCAGTAGTGCTACAGACTGACAACAAAGCCATCAACAGTTGCCTTTTTGGGTGCTTTTAAGATGAAGCCATAATAGGTTTGTTGTTACTTTATATGAGTTCTATCAGGAAAATTCCTTTGCTTATACCTTCTTGCCTTCTTTTGGGTAAGTTAAAGACAGTGTTTAGCATTTCTGTATCCCTATCTGTATGACTTTTCAATGAATATGGCCGTCCTCCCAAAGGTATGTAAATTGGTTCTTGGAGGAGGGTCTAAAAGACACTTTGTAGATAGACATTAAAATAATTTGTGGTTCTCTAGTGGACCATATTATGGAAATAGACTGACATATGTGTGGTATTAAAAATTCATGGAAAGGAACTTAGTGATTAGTGGGAAAATATCTGAAGAGCTTCTTTAACTGTGGAAGAAACTGAGAGACATTGTTCTGCTACCATTGTAACTTGGATTTATTTTTTATGCATTTTCTAGAGTAGTGGTTTTCTTTTTAAATTTTTGAAGTTTTTACATTTGTCTGTCTATGTATTTATCATTCAGGTGTGTGTGTTTCATGTTTTGGTGTGGCTCTGAGGATAGTTTGTGGGAGTTGTTCTTTTCATTTCATGATGTAACATTTGGGGATTGAACTCAGGTCATTAGGCTTGGCAGCAAGAGCCTTTACCCAATGAGTGACCTTGCAACCAACCAATTGTGTTTGTGTGTGAATGTGTTTTTTTTTTTTTTTCTTTCCAGTACAGTGTTTCTCTGTGTAGCCTGGCTATCCTGGAACTTGCTCTGTAGACCACACACGGAGGCTTACTCTCAGTTATGAATTCTTGGCCTAAGCTTGGCTAGTTTCTTGCCATCTTTTCTTAAATTATCCCATCTATCTTTGGCCTTGGAGCTTTTATCTTCTCTATTCATGTATACCTTTTCTTTCCTTCTTACTATGTGTCTGGCTGTTGCTGGGTGGCTGGCTGGCCTCTGAAGTCCTCCTCCTTCCTCTCTCATTCCTAGATCCTTTTTTCCCAGATTTCCCCCCATATTTAGCTCCTATCTCCTGCCTCACTATTGACTGTTAAGCTCTTTATTAGACCATTAGGTATTTTAGACAGGCACAGTAACATAGCTTCACAGAGTTAAAAAGTGTAACATAAACAAAGTAGCACACCTTAAAATAGTATTCCCCAACAAGCAAGGACAAGTCTGTCAGATATACAACTTGAAAAAATATCATACTAAGCTATGTAAAGGTAGTGTACCCTTAAGTTTCTCTTGTGAATGTAATGATAATTGTGATGTTTTTAAGACACACTCTGGAATCATGTGGGAAAAGACCCTGATAAAGGATTTGTGGTTATGTTTTAATTAAGTTTCTGTTTTGGGACTGCTACACACAATGAATTATAACTTTGAATTGTAAACTAAAATAAACTTCCCTTCCCCTGTTGTGTTTTGTCATGTTGTTTTATCATAGCAACATAAGTAAAACTAGAACAGTAAATCAAAATCCAACATAAACTTTCAACTGTGTGAGAAAGACATCTTGCAAGTAAGTGGAACCCAAGATTATAGTACAGGTCAGCTTATCGCATATGGTGCCATGAGAGATTTAATTTCTGAGTCAACTAGGTAAACTTCTCCTAGCTACCGAATAAAGCTATAGATTAAAGTTTGTAGTGTTGAAGGTGCTAAAACTATTGGAGTAATTGTTACTCAGTGGCAGAGAAGTGATATTAGAAGTAGAGTGGTTTTAGTTTTAGTAGAGTGGTTTTGTTTTGCAACAACAGAATTCCAGGAATATTTTGAAATTTATGAATGGGACAAAAGTTTGAGATAGTGGAAAACAGTTATATACAATATGAAAGCTAAGAGAGAAACTAAATTTTCCAGCTTCTTTGTATACCTAATTTAACTAAAATCAAGAAAGATCCTGAATGTGGGAGACTGTATAGACTATATATTGAGCACTTTCTCAAAAACCCAAGTCTTTCCCACCTTAGCCCACCCCAAAATACAAGAAAAGAGAAATAGTTTCTGGAAAAGATCACATCTAGAACACTTGTGAAAAAATGTAGTTACATATGAAACTGAAGGTGTGATATTAAAATCTTCTGTGATCCTTGAATGATCCAAGGTGCAATTTGTACTTTCTTACAACATTGTAAAGGACCATCTTTGGCCTTCCCATCCTTCTTTCTTCCCTTACTTTCTCCAAATATTATTAAAGGCCTGTTGTGATATATCCTTCTGTATATGTGTTACTTCTATTGGTTGATGAATAAAGCTTATCTGTTTGGCTTATCAGAGTAAAGCCAGGCAGGAAATTCAAACAAAGATAAGGAGAGTAGGGGGAGTCAAGGAGATACCATGTAGCCCCTGAAGGAAAAAGATGTCAGAACATTACTGGTAAGCCACAGCCTTGTGGTGATACATAGATTAATAGAAATGGGTTAATTTAAGATGTAAGAGCTAGCTAGGACCTCCTGAGCCATTGGCTAAACAGTATTGTAATTAGTATAGTTTCTTTGTAATTATTTGGGTCTGGGCAAAGGGGAAACAAAAGCACAGTCTCCATTTACAAAATGACACCCAACATTCAGCAACGTACATCCATATAAAGCCTAAGAAAGCTTTAAAAAAGTGCTTCTGAACCCACAAAAATGGGAGTCAGTTGCAGCTTCTTGGTAGCCACATTTTTTCAGATAGGGTCTATTTGCTGGCAGCAAGCAGAGGCATGACTTCTGTAAGAGATAGCTTCCTGGTTCATGCTGGTGGCAAGAACTGGATCTTTTGGGAGCTCCTGCTATGGAGCACTTAAAAGGGGACTGTGAGCAGCATGCTACTAGTTTTTTTAATGGAGACATAGACCCGCTTTGTCCCTGGAGCTGGGGCAGCAAACATATCTCTGCCATGTTGGATGGGATGGAGCCAAAAGGCAAAGCTGCAGCTTTAGTCTTAGCCATGCCCACTTAGCATTTAAAAAACTGCTTCTGGCCAGAAAAAGATTGCAGATACACAGAAAGAAAAAAAAAGGCCTCTATATGGGTCACAGTAAATTTGATAAATGTGCATGGGCTTAAGATAGAGACGATCAAAGATATACAGAGTCATAGATAAAAAAAATAAGTACATTAAACTCAGGTTCTTAAAGGAAAAATAAAATAAAAAATCATAATTGGCCATGAAAAGATGGAAAATACACATGAATCTGGATTTTGTATATTATTGTGTTTTCTTTGAATTTTTTGACTGCAGAGAGACAGTTGATTCTAAAGACTGCTAAGCTAAATCAACAGATATATTTTAAAGGTATCTTGACTTCAAAATTTTAGTATAAGGATATGTTACTTTGGAAAAGAGGTTATGCTTTTGTTTACACAGAGGGAGAGAAACTGTGGATTCCTTCCAGGCTAATGTGGTTTGATGGAACAAGATCCCCATAATGTCTCTATGAACCCTAAAAATACCTAACAGCAAGAAGCAGTTTAGAGAAAACTGCGCCCAAATTACCCTAATGATTATTCATAAATCTTTGTTTTCAGTTAAAAGGGGTTGGGTATAAATGGTTAATGGTCACAGTCATTCTCTTTCTGAAAAAAGGGGATATGATATAGAAATGAATACTTTACATTGGTATAGATTTTGGTCTATTGATAAAAAATTTAGTGTCAATTTTGTTACACTACATAAATATATTTCTACTCTAACTTAAGGTATTATGTTTATGCAGCTTATTTAAAAATGTAATGTATAATTAAATACAGATTACTAGTCATCTATAATAAACTTTTAGTCATGTTAGTTAGGTTTTCTAGACATACAGAGATTTATTTCAGGTAGATAATCTTCAGCACTACAGAGACCTACAGAATATGACATTTAAAAGGTTTTAAGAACTACACCTTTCTTGACAGTGAGACATGTCTGCTTCTGGCAGTACTAATTACTTCAGAGAGGTTGATGGACTTTGAGGAAACTTGTTAAAGAACTTGCTTTCAATGTTACAAGGCTAGCCATTTGGGCAAGAAACTGCTCTTGCCTGGACTGCTTGGGTATGTGTGTGAACTGGACATGTAGGCCCCACAGAAAAGTGACTATTGAACTTTCCAAAAATGGAATGGTCCTTCAGAGTTCCTCCTTGACAGCAGAAACTGCAAGATATTCTGCAGGACACAGAAGAAAGCAGCTGATGAACTTTGTTAGTACAAGGCAGAACAGATTTTCAAATTTCCTGTTTCTCTGAAAAGTCTGCCAGATGTTATGGGCCTATAGGCTGAAGATAGATGCCCCAACATTACAAAAGAACTTTGGGTGACTGTTCAGGGAGCAGGATGTCTCTGTCAATTCCTGAACTTTGTAAATTGCTTACAATGCACTTCCTGTTTACTTAAGTAATATTATATGCTTCTGGGGTCTTAGAGGAATTGAAAACTAGATATAGTGTTTCTTAGTTACGATAAAAGATAAATTAGATGTAAAACTTTAGACTCATAAAGATAGGATAGATGATAGAGTATTTTCCTTAATTTGCCAAATGTTCTATTTACATTATATATAATAAAAATATTGTAACTATAATTCTTGCTTGATAATTGTTCTGTGTATGTAATTTTACTATTTTAAAGTTAAAACCTCCCTTATTAATTAGACAGTAAAGGGAAGATGTGGGATGTTCTTCTGTAAATGGGTTGCTTTTATTGGTTGATGAATAAAACTGTTTCTGCCAATGGCTTAGCAGAGTAAAACCAGGCAGGAAATCCAAACAGAGTTAGGGTAGTCAGAGTCAAGGAGAACGCTAGGAAGCCTCCAAAGGAGAAAAATGCCAGAACATAACTGGTAAGCTACAGTCTCATGGTGATACATATATTAATGGAAATGGGTTAATTTAAGATGTAAGAGATAGCTAGGAATACACCTGAGCCAAACAGTATTGTAATTAATATAGTTTCTGCGTGATTATTCTGACCTGGGAAGCTGGGGAATGAAAATGCCGTCTCCATTAACAAAGACCATGTCCCTCTCTCCCTGTAGCTATACTAGCTGTGTAGGTAGAAGAGGTGCTACTTGATTCATAGGTAACAGGTTTTCTATTCTTATAAATCAAGACTGGGAATCCTATTAATCTCATTCAATATGTCTGGTTTGAAACCCAGAAGCCAATCTATCCCCCTATGCTTTCTTCTTTCTGTTGTTTATATAATCTGATTATGTTGCTTAGGCACTCCCTTTGCCTTAGCCTCCTAGTACCTGGGCACTTAATTTATTCATTAATTACTAAATGTTTATTGAGTGATATACTGTCATATTCTTATTACTGTTTGTGTAGTTACTGGTGGAATGTGTCCCAGGTGCCTACTCTCTAATGGGAGGACAGAGATAATAAACAAGTAATTAACAGGAACATTTCATGTAGTGATAAGTATAATGAAGGAAGTAAACCATGATATGTGTTAGAGAATTATGGATAAATAAGAAGATGACTGCACGGGTGATCTTGGAAGGAGTCTTTGGATAGATGAGTCTGTTTTTAAAACTGTCTTATCAAATTTACCATTTTAAAGTGTTTTATTTTACTGCCATTTGGTCTATTGTTTGTTTTGCTATTAATCTGTAGAACTTAATTCTTTTGTTTTGGAAAACTGAAAGTTTGTATTCATTAAACATCAGACTCTTACCTCTTCACCCAGCAACCACTATCCTTTTTGTATCTATGAGTTTGGTGCTTCTAGGTACTTTGTATAGATAGACTCTGATGCAAGTTTGTGATGCTCTAATACTTTGAAGAATTTTCACTTTTGTCATGAGCCCTACAGTCAGTATCCTAATTTCAGAGGCATATTCTTGCAAGTCTGAATAACTATCAGACATATAATACTAACAAACATTTATTTCCTTTCTTTCCTCATTCCCTACCAAAATGGAATAAACAGAATGAGACAAGAGATTAGCACAGAAGACAGAAATTGCTATACTTTAAAAATAATACTGGTGGACAGTCAGTAATTTACTCTAATGAGCAAATATCATGGCTTGTAGGCACAGTGCTAACCATATGAAGTACAATACTGTGCTTTTCTGAAGTTCCCAAGACTTCAGCATTTGGAGACTCCAAATACCCAAGGAAGGTAGGTGTCAGAATAGTGCTGAAAACCGATTGATTGGAAAAACTAACAGATGGGAGTTTTCTGGTTATTCTCACAGATTTTTGTAGATGAATAATTACTTTGAACTCAACCCATAGATTTAGGAGACCAAGGTTTATTCTTTGCACAGTTATAGAAAACATGCCTGAATTAAAATATAGGATAGTAGATAGCTTATCAGGCTAAAACAGGGAGACCACCAAGGCTAAATATACAATCTAACTAAGAAACTTGAGGCTGTTATTTTCTACATTTTTCCAGCACTCCAGTTATATTTGTTCCACCCACCTCCTGCATAAAACTAGAAATATACCAATATCTTCAGATGTTGGTAGCTTACCACTGGAGCTCCCAGTTGCCAAGCCCTTTTTTTACATAGATATTTCAACTGTTTCTTTTAAAGGTCTTGTGCTTAAATATAATCCCAATAGTATATGACCATTGTACATTTCGAGAAAAACACATATAAAAAAGAAAGGTCAAACCAAACAAATAAAAGCTAGCAGAGGGACTCATTGACAGTTAATTGTAGTGGGGAAAAATAGACATCATAAGTGGTATAAAAACAAAATAAAGCCCCCAAAACAATAAAGGGGGGCTGGCATACATGGCTCAGCAGGTAAAGCACTTGCATTAGCCTCATTACCCAAGTTCGGTTCCTGGAACCCACATAAAGGTGGTTGGAGAGCATCAACTTTGCGGTTGTCATCTGACCTCCACATATTTGACCATACCTGTACTCACACATTATATACACAATAGTACTGAAGAACTAAGTTTAAAAGAAAGCTGAAAACATCCAGGATTTTGAGAAAAGACACATTTCTCTCTTCATTTTTTTTTTAAGATTTATTTATTTATTATGTATACAACATTCTGCCGCCATGTATGTCTGCATGCCAGAGGAGGGCACCAGATCTCATTACAGATGGCTGTGAGCCACCATGTGGTTGCTGGGAATTGAACTGAGGACCTCTGGAAGAGCAGCCAGTGCTCTTAATCACTGAACTGTCTTTCCAGCCCCTTCTCTCTTCATTTAAATGATATTAAGAGAATACAGAAACATGAATGAAGGTCAGTAGAACTGGATGAAAGATGATAACACATGGGCAACATTTACTAAATATTGAAAACCAAAGAAAACCCAATGCTGAGAAATAGTTTATGTAGCAAATCTGACCACTCAAGATTGTTGTCCTATATAGTGGGTAGTTGTGTAACTAAACCTTGATTTTGGTTTAATTAATGCTGTTTTGTGGTGTTCTATTTAGGCTAATGGTCCTCTTTCTCACCTCCCCCTTTCTCATCTCTCTTCTTTATATTTTTCCTTCTCTCCATTTATCCCTCCCCCCCCCCCATGATCTTTCTTAGCCTTGGTTGAACTGGTATTCAACAAGTAGTTCAGGCAAACCTCAAACTCCTGCCAGTTCTTGTTCATTCTGAGTGCTGTAATTTTAGGCACTGCCAAATCAACCTTCTGCTTATTTCTGGAGTACAGTGCTCTCTTTCAGTTGAAACCATCAGTGGACTTTCTACTAATGGAGAAATCAGAATGACTAAAATGAAGATCTTCATTTCTTCTGGTTCTTTTATACATTATACCCTTCATATTGCTTATATGCTGACATTTATCAGGTGAATAGATAAGTTAATGCTTTTTTGGATAGTATTGACAGAGAAGATGGAAAAGAATACTTGACAATAAATTACCGTCAGTATTAAATCTGAGGATGTGTTCTAACCTCTGTATGTAAAATATTTGTTTAAAACTTGATTCTTCCTTATTGAATACTGTAATAAATTGTGGCTAGATTCTCAGACCAAACTTGAAGTATCAGCAATGAAGTGAACTCTTTTGAATTCTTAGACGGGGAAAAGATCTTTCATTTGTGATAATTAGATTCATGGATTCTGTTGCCATTTTTTTCTGTGGAGTCACTTTGGGAAAATAATTTAAACTTACTGGTTCTCAATAAAATATATTTAACTAGAGAATATCTGTGATGATTTAAGTTAAAATTAAAGTAGTTAAATCATTCAAATTAGGTATTGGGCCTGATGGGATAAATACTTTTTAAGTTTTGTTTTCCTTTCTCTTTTCTGTGGCATGCCTAAACCTAGGGAATATTGTTTTTCTAGATCTTAAAGCATGTTGCATATGAGTTGATGATGTGCAATTCTTATTTATTTATTTATTTATTCATGGAGTGGCACAGTGCTTTGAAATAATTCCTTATTTAGCTAACTTGTCATACTGTGAGCTAGATGTGTATCCTTGTGTTTACCATTTCCCTAGTTTGGGAGTCATTCCTTATTTGTAAAATAAAAGTTTTACTCCAAGAAAATTTCAGAACGTTTTCTCTGGTGTACTGTATTTCTCTTTAGTCTCCGAGGTGAAGACATTTGTGTGTGTGTGTGTGTGTGTGTGTGTGTGTGTGAGAGAGAGAGAGAGAGAGAGAGAGAGAGAGAGAGAGAGAGAGAGAGAGAGTTGGATTATGTGACTGTTGAGGCTTGTGATACATTTACTGTTAAAAACGTAGCTTAAATATGTTTGGAGGATTTGAGATATTTGGAAGTTACTTGACTGTTTGACTTTATTGTTAGAAAATGATATGCGTTGTGAAATCTAGTTTTGAGTAGAAATGAATAAGAGGTGGCCATTGCTTTTTTTCCTACATTGATAAAATGGAATTCTTGATGTCTGCTTGAAGCCGTCACTTTTATTTTGAAAGCTATGTGAATTTTATCCTTGTTTGTTAACTCTTCTCTTCCCCCACAGTCTGACCTTTTTATTTCTGGAGTGGTAGAAAGGTGTGTGTGTGTGTGTGTTTGTGTATTTATAGTTGTAATTTGTGGGCTGGGGAGGAAGCTCAGTTGGTAGAGTGGTTGCCTAGCATGCACAAAGATGTGGGTTCAATCTCCATCATTGCCTAAACCTAGCACGGTTGTACATGCCTGTGATTCCAGTAGCCATGAGGTGGAAAGAAGAGGATGAGAAGTTGAAGATAATATTGCTACAGAGTAGGTCAAGTTGGAAGCTAACCTTGGTTACATGAAATCTTGTCTTTAAAGATCCTCCCCAATTTATAATTAATAGTTGCCAACCTCATTTCAGCCTCCTTGTCATTGCCAAAGGAATGCTCTGACTTCCAGGGTGAGTCATGTTACTTGTGTTCATAGTTTCCTCTTTTTGTGGCTTAGATTATACATTTGGATAATCCTAACCTCAGCCGGTCTAAAAGCTCTTTTGCTCGCTTTTATCCTTTGTATCCAGCATGTACCTATCATTCAGTACATATTTTTTTTTATAAATTAGCAGTTCCCCACAAATAAATTAATAGAAATATGACAAATTAAAGCTCAGACTGTTCTTTAGGATTATATTCATAGCCTCGGTTTCGGCCAAACGGTGAACTTAAAAGGAAAGTAAAGACTAATCAAGGTGGTTGTAGAAAGGACTTTTATTATTGTTTGTTCAAGAACAGTGAACATTTCCTAGTACAGGAAGTGACTTTCAAAAACTGTTGGCAGAACAACGAAACCATACTGTTGTTGAACCTTAGATCAGATGTTTTAGAGCCCCAATTTTCTTAAATCTTAATTTAAAAAAAAATCAGTATTTTGACATAATGGAAGTTTTATTTCTTTTGTATTTGGCCTTTAGATACAAAGAACCTGACTAAATTGGCTAATAAAACAAAATCTAGTTTTTACTATTTCCATTTTAAAAATGTTTTCTTTCAACTATGTAACACTGTAAAATGAGCTCAACTGTGGATTAGCAGATAAACATGTTGATTCATTCTGCCCATAGCTACTGAATGAAGCCTGGAGGGGCACAATTTGTTCTTTACTCTGCCCCTTGGCAGCGTGTTTTTCTTCTTGTCTCTGTTGAGAGAAGGGGACTAGAATAAATTACTCTGGACAGCTTTACCTGAATTATTGAGAAGGGTAAGGAAAAGGATTTTTTTTTATCACTTTTGCTTAATTTTCCCATTAACATAAAGCCAGTGCTACATATCCCATGCTTATTGTGTAATACCACGCTGAAGAGCAACTTACCCTGTCATATTTTCATGGAGCCATTTTGCTTAATGCTTTGTTTAAAATAGTCTATTGTTTAAAGCTATGAGTTGGGCATCTTCATATGTATTACATTTTTAGGCCCTATTTGAGTTTGGAAGCAGAGTACAGTCAGCTGTAGCCAGCAGAGTTTGGTATACTCACATGCATAAGGTTTTAGTATAGATTTTATTGAGTTTATGTGGAATTGTTTTAATAAACTTAGAGTAAGGTGATCCTTGGTATGGAGGTAGCTTTTAGAATATAATCAAGTTTTGCAACAGCTGATATAGCAGATCCATGTATTTTTTTTGTGTACATTGTGCTTTGAGTTTGCAGTGAGAAATGAGAAGTTTCACTGCCTTCAAGTAGCTTTCTGTCTTTGCATCATTTCCTAAAAGGTATATTATTAATGAAGTTTCGTTAGAAGTACATTACTATCTGAGAAATACTTAGACTAAAGAAAATAAAGTTGTTTGACATGTAGAAATTTAAAAAGGTTATATCGTAGAATTTCAAAAAGTGATATGATTTGATAGGTTTTCTAGACTTTATTGGCACCTTTTTTTTCTGTGAAACTTCTGGAGTGGAATCTGATGGAAATGAGAGGTGGTGGTGGGGGATAGAAATAGATAGTGAGATAGTAGCATGTTTAGTTAGATAATAATGGTTATATTTAATTAAAATTTTTACTATACTAGTAGTGATTATATTTGACTGATGTAATATTCTTATTCAACTTGTGCCTCTGTTGTCTAATGTTTGCTGTAGAATCCCTGTGCTTAATTTTTATTGGTGGAATTAGGACCTTATATCTTCTTTATATTCATCTTAAAGAATCAGTTTTTGTCATCTTCTCTGGGAAGCTATCTTTAGCTTTTTCCAGAATATTATGTTCTTGACCTCCTTGTATATGTTCCTACTCTTATTCTTACTACACTGTATTTAATGATTAATTTCTTTATTGTTCTTGCACATAGCCACCAAAAGATTTGTTTTGGTCTTTTTTTTTTTTAAAAAACTGTTATTGCCAGTGAAGAGGTGTCATACTCCAAATAGCCTACAGTCTTTAGTGGAGACAGATACTCAGGAACACAGTATAATAAATGAAGTAATATAATAGGCAAGGGTCCTGCTTTCAAAGGAAGTCTTTGTCATGAGTAGTGATGATGTACTTGGAGTCCAGATGGAAGCATTTTGACAGGTTTTGCTTAAAGCAGTAAACATTGTAGTGTATAGAGGAGTCATGACTTGTGGTAAATATGGGAGAAAAGGAAAAATGGTCAGATTGTGATAGGTCTAATTGGGAAAGGTAAATATTACCTTATAAGGAGAGTTAGGCTTTTGAACAAAGATTTAATATGATCAGCTCCATCAAAATGATCACTTTTATATTTTGCATAGGGTCCATTAGAAAAGAGTGAGATAAAAGATGTAGGACCTGAAAGTGCAGTTGTTGATTAAAGTATCAAATACAGAGCAGCTAGCCATAGTTGAAGCATGTTTTGGCTGTATAGTTTACTCAGCCTAGATTTTGCTGTTACTCTGTTAATAGGATTCTTAATCTTTTAAAAAAGATAATTTATATGTTAGTGGAATCATTGACAAGTTCATTCCAAATGTAATTGACTGTGTCTTGTTCTAGCTACATTGTGTTTATTTTTATAACTTTGTTTATACTCTATTATCTCACACCTTTGTCTTTAACCTTGAAAGCTGCTTTCTCCTGAAAATTTTTGCTTTATACTGTTTGATCCACTTACATAATGCTTACTACGTTATCATTGATCATTTTTTGTTTTTTATTTTTTTCAGTAAAAGTTTCTTGGGTTGCATGCTCAAGGAGCTGCATCTTTAGCAGTCTAACTGTCTATACCATATGATTAGATAAATGAATTCTGTAGGAGCAGCCTTTTAATTCTTGTGTGTAGCAAAGTTGGTAATACCAATGAGGCACTCAGTACTGTAAGAGACATTCATGGTGCAGTATTGCTTGAAAGTTGTATTTAAATATTTTTCTTTCCTGTGAATTGTATTTGTCTTTTTAGGTGTCATAACAAAGTACAGATTGGGTGCACAACAAGTCTGGAAGCTGAATGTTTGAGTTTGAAATACCAGTATGATAGGGTTTGGGTGAAACCCCCCTGGTTTCTTGCTTTGTTTTCACATAATGAAGAGAACACAAAAGAGCAAATTTAGTTGTGTTTATTGTTTTAAGGGCCCTACTCTCATGACCTAATCTAATCCTAGTCCTCTCCAAAACACTCTTATTTCCAAATATATTACACTGAGGATAACTTCAGCATGGAAGTTTTGGAGCAGAAACATTCAGTCTACAGCACTGTCTTATGTTACCCTTATGGTAATTTATGGAAAGGATTCATCAGTATGTTTCTAACAGAAGAAGTGATATAATTGGTTTGGTACAACGATTTCCCCTTGGCATAAATTTTGCTTACATGGTGCTGGAAGAAAACTGTTCTTTGATAGTGAGCCTGTGATTACATTAGTTTAGAGAAGAAATATAGGAAGGAGATGTGATCTTGAGCTGTTTCCTTTGCTGTGTCTATAGGTAGGTGCATAGGTACGTACCAGTGATGTGAAGTAGAACAGAGAAGCTTTAATGTTGTTCAGACATACAGAACCTTCAAAGCACATTTTTGCTTTCAAGTCTTTTTTTTTCTTTAAATTTTAGTAATAGGTTTGCTGTTTTTGTAATTTGGGGAAGCAGAAGTATCATGTAGATACCTGTCTATAGATAATACTAAATTGACTTTTGAGCATGAATAACAAAAACCTAGAGACAGGTATTGGGGTTCAAGCTGAAAGATCAGGGAAGCAAAGCAGTCATCCACTAGAGAGCGCTTACCTCTAAGAAATTTTCAGACTGAAAGGAGAGTGAGTTCCTGTCTTATCCCACTTTATATTCCTCTCTAGTGCTGGTATTAAAGGCGTGCACCACCACTGCCCAGTCTCTGACTGACTAGTGTGGCTGCTGGGATTAAAGGTGTATGCCACCACTGCCTGGCCTCTGGCTGACTAGTGTGGCTAGCTTTGCACTCTGATCTTTAGGCAAACTTTAGTTATTAAAATACAGATAAAAATATCACTATATATTTTGATGGATTTTGAGCAGTTCTATTTCAGATATTTAGGATCCTAAGCATATTTTGGTATTTTAAAATTAGTGCGTATGATTTGTTCTTACCTTCTAGTCTTTGCATTTGACTTTCTGTTCTCTAAGTCAGCCAAAGGCTGATTTTATTAGCCTTCCTGGGACTATGAAGAATCTCTGTCCTTTCATAGTTGGCAATATTTGTATGAACATTTGCTTTATAGAGTCCACCATGGGGGAGCTCACAGCCAGGGGAAGCATCGGATTCCTAAAATGGCGGGTGGTGAGTGCCTGAGAATTTGGGGTAGAACTTGGTAGTGGTTCTTTTTATGATAGTAGGAATAAAACATTTGAACATTTCATTGTCTGAGTGAAAACTAAAAGGACAGTAGGTGCTATAAGGTGTTTTAGTGTAAATTTTATTACTAATTTATGTGGAATACCTAGTTTGCTACCTATATTATGATTTTTCTCATATTTCATATTGACATAAATAGTTTGGCACAACAGTGAGTAAATAGTATTTACCAAAGTAGATTTTTTTTTTTTTTGGCAAAGGTGGTCAGGGATATATCATTCCATTGGGGGTTTGGACTTTTCTTTCCTGTTTTAATAAAAATCTAGTTCTTTAGCATAAATATATTTTAAATATTTTAAGCAAATAAGCTTCTAGAAACACAGAATTCAAACTTGACTAAAAGAAAATACAGAAATCTCTTTATTTATACAAACATAAAATAATCATGGCATTCAGAAGGAAAATGATCAGTTTTTCTGTGTTATAAATAATTAAGTTGAAAAGTGGTTTTTGAACAGAACAAAGGTGAAAAGGCAGTAAATAGTCATGGAAGGAGAAGTGCCTTTGAGAGTGAAGACTCCAGTAGGTCTATCTGTGGCAGATACTCTAGTTCTCCTTGTTAAAATAATGGGAAATTGTACAATATCCTGGTTTACTCATGAATTTCTGAATTTTTCTGTGTATATCATAATGTGGTTCTTTTATAAAATGGGGTTGATTGTAATACTGAAGAGGAAAATGTTTCGAGGAGCTTTTTCCAACCTAAAGTTTGCTCCTTCAATCTCCTGTAATCCAATCCATAGGCCTTTTCCTGTTTTGTTATTATCAAAGGAGAGCTCTAGGGACTTGTACATGGTAACATTTAAATACGGACTTCTCTTGGGGGTGGGTAGGGTGCATTATTTTAGAGAAGCAAGCTTTTTGAATCTGACCTTAGGTCCAACCATTTTGTGTAGGAAGGGAACTAGTTCAGATATTAGTGTCTGTATCTGTAAAACCTTTTAACCAAAGCTTATAAGGACCAGTATTCTTAATGACGATATAGAAAAGATGACCTGAAAGAAGTATGGGAAGACAAAATGGTCTTTTTAAAGAGATCATAGTGGAGGGACACAAAATTGTTGCTTTCAGACTTTAAAGACTTTGCCTTATAATGAAATAATTTTATAATTCTTTTATTCTTTTATTCTTTTGCTCTTCTCATGCTTAGCTAACCCAGAATACTAGACTTTTTTTTTTAATGTAAGTTCATTTTCCTGATTTCTTTCTCAGCATCATGTTCATTATTAATATGTAGAAAAACTAGTGTTTTTTTTTTTTAAGTACTGTTACTTTGTTGAAACTGTTTATGAGATCAGCATCTTTGGTGTGTTTAGAGAATTTTATTATCTGCAAATAGGAATAATCTTGAGTTTTTCCTTTCTTCTTTGTGTGTCTCTTATTTTTCTTGCCTCATTTCTCTGCCTGAGATGTTAAAATATTGTCTTAAGTGTGGAGAGAGTAGATACCTTTATCTTGATCCTGATTTTAGAGGAAATACTTGCATTTTCCCCTCTGTTTAGTGTAATGTTGGCTATGTGTTTGCTGCATATACTCTTTATTATTTTAAGAGGTATGTTCTTTCTATTCCTAATTTCTTTGGGGATTTGTATTATAAAAGGACATTAAAGTTTGTGAAGGGCCCTTTCTGTATTGAGATGATCATGTGATTTCTGTGAATCTATTTATATGCTGTATAAGACCTATTTTTATTGATTTGTTTATTTTGAGCCATCCATACTCCTTGGAATGAAACGTTCTTGATACTAGTAGAGAATTTTGAAATTGTATTGTTGAATTCCTTTTGTAAGTATTTTATTGAAAATTTTTGTTTCTATAGTCATTTAGAAAAATTAGTCTGTGTTGTGGGCACAGAGATCCTTGTACTCACAGAGAAGCACTAAAAGAATCAGGAATGAATGTTAATCATGCAGGGGTGTCTCCTCAGTGGAGGAGATAAAATCAAATACCTGCATTCCATCTAGAAAGCTGAGATTGGAGGTTGCTACGAACCTGGTGACCTTTTGCTCTCTGAAGGGACAAACCTCATCCAAATTCCCCAGAATGGTTATTCCAGACTCTTTTCTCCCTAGACCATTTCCCATCCTTAGGGTACATGTCACATGTACTATATCGTCTACTGACATACTCTTAGTCAGAGATCACACTGAGCTATAGAATCCACCCTCGTCACAAGTACTTTGTAAAGGAGTCTCTACGTAATCACACCTTAAACTTTATTGTGTACCTGGAATTGAACTGATTGTTGTCAGGAAACCTTTGTATCGAGAGAAATGATATTTTGGAGTGACAGCTGTGTGGTGGTTGCTGTCATCGCGGTGTCTGCTGCTGCAGCCATGGTTACAGGACTGGCAATGGCACAAACATCGCTGGTGTTGGACACCGTGGATAAACTGGCGAGATAAGTCAACGATGCTCTCCAGATTCAGAATGTCCTGAATGTCCACATTAAAGTTGGACTTTTGAATTTAAATCAACAAACTGCCCTATTGTAGGAGCAGGTGGGCTTCTTATGGCTTGTACAACAAATGTCTTTTTTTTTTATTTTTTTTTAATTTTTAATTTTTTTCCCATACATTGTTTTGTTTTATTTTTTTCCATTCAAAAACATAATTAAAGAAATAAAATTTTTACCTTTCTTCCCCTTCTCCTGGTCCCCTCCGACTACCTCCCCACCCCTCCTCCCTCCCCCATCTTCCTTGAAAGAGGGCATGGTGCCCTGCCCTGTT